>KN838611.1:0-67633 GCA_000827195.1 Laccaria amethystina LaAM-08-1 | reverse complement strand
TGAGATTTGACGATAACTTAGTCAAATTTTGAGCGTTTTTCACGTTCTTAGGTGCGTTTTGAAGGGGTATATTAGGGTCGGTTATAACCGGTCCTTTAACCGTTATTTAACCGCAAAATAACCGGTTATTTTATTTTCGAAATGGACTAACCCTAACTGCAGTTAGGTTAGTCTTGCAGTTAGGTCCAGTCCAGTCTCAGTTATTTTCCAGTTAACTAACCTAACTTCCAAACACTAGTAAATAAGGTATTTTCATATTTAAGGAGTGTGCAAGCAGGTTAATACACAAGGAATCATCCTGCATCAACCAGCTAGTTGCACTCTGAGTAGGGACTCAGGAGGTGGACAGTTGTAATCAATTCATAATTAAGGTAAAGTACTGTGTAAGTGAAGCTAGTGTGCTTGGGAATCAACATACTTTGTGTTTGGCAAGCTTAAGGTTTTTAAGATAAGAATTCTTGATAAGGCAGTGAACTTGCAAGAACAGTGTTGGATCATATTGATATTGGAAAAGCTCAAGGGGGTTATATGAAGTCAAAAGGCTGTTGTTTTGTGGAAATTTAAAGAAAATTTGTTAAAAAGCCAGAAAGTCAGTCAAGACAAGGTACAGTCATCCACCCACCAATGATACACCACCATCATTTGATACACTTTTGACCAGCTAATATCTAACTTAATACTTCATAGATTTTTGTGAAATAAATTTTAATGTGCGCTTTAAGTTCGCATGTACCATAGTACAAAGTTTAGGCACCATTGAATCAGTATTGGTGCTGCTGTGAAATTTTCAAAATGGACTGTTTTCGGAAATTGCTGCAATAGAGTCACACCCCCCAATGATACACCCATAATTTCGGTTTTTCTTCATGAAATGGTGTTCAAACATTCTGAAATTTGGTAGGGTTATAGAATGTAATTTATCTGAAATATTCATGTAGTTTTTATGGCTGAATGTTGTACTTCAAATTATTGGATGCAATTTCTTAGTTTCGGTGTATCATTAGCAGGTGGATGACTGTAGATGAAGCCATAAGTTTGTTATAGTACTGCTAGTAAAACTTTATAAATCACACCCCAATAAACCAAACCATTTTCAAAGCCTTAGGGTAGTGATTTGTGATTATATATATATAATTTTGTAAAAACAATCAATAAAGTTGAAATCAAGACATTTGGGTATTTTCTAATACCTTGAGACCCCCAAAGTCAAAGCACTTGTGCACATACAGTGAGTGATAGTGTGTTTAAGTTGTTGTGAGTGTGTGTTGTTTTGGTGTTCAGACATCAGTTCAGCTTGCATATTGCACAATCCTCATTCCTGCACCTATCAAGCTTCTCATCAGTGATGGTGAAACTCACCAGTTTGATTCAAACACTCCCCTGACCTTCAGATCTCCATTTAGTTGGGGGACTTTTTTTTGAAGAGGAACAATTTATCATGCATTGGTGTCCTGAGTGTTTTGTGGATGTCTTTCAACAGGATGAACTAAATCGACCTCCCTGATGTCAAGAAAAGATTGATCATAACTGGACCATAACTGAAAGGAGATTTCTGTTGTTCATATGTAGTAGCTTGTAAATTGTTTAAATTGGTTAAACCTATAAAAATCATAATGTGCACAATCACAACGACAAAGGTGACGTTAAGTCCGTTATCTTATCTTATCAGCTCTACTCACAACCATCACTCCAAATGGCCAAGAAATCGAAATCCGAGGCTCCGCCTACGCAACCTGCTGCAGAACAAGAGCCAACACCTCTAGCGCCGGAACCTACACCCCCGGTACAAGTCATATATTGCTCAGGTGAGAAATCGTTATGCGTGGTGGATTGATTGTTGACCCTGTTCTCTACTCTCCAGTCTGCACATTTCCTCCTGAATACTGCGAATTTGGGTCTAGTTTTACGCGGTGTAAAGAATGGTTGAAGGAAGAGCATCCAGAGCTGTTCGAGAAGTATTACTCGGAGGGTGTGTTTACATTCTCCCTCATAATTGTGTTCCCAAAACTCAGCATTCCCACTTCGATCCCATCTGATAACATCGGTCGTTTTTTTGTGTCTAGATGCGTTGCAAGCAAGACTGGGTACCATAAGTCTTGAGGCTCAAACGAAACTTGAAAAGGACACCGCAAAGAAGGAGGCAAAAGCGGAAGCTAAGGCCAACGCCGAGCTAAAGAAGAAGATGGCGTCGCAAGTGCGTGTCTACTTTATCTAACCCTCGATCGTTCAATTTTGATTCCCATCTCTGCCTTCAGGTAATAATCAAGCGTATTGAGCGGACGAAACGCAAGCATGTCACCTCCATCTACGGATTGGACGCTTTTGGGATTGACTTGAAGAAGGCAGCAAAACAGTTTGCATCGAAATTTGCTACTGGAGCATCGGTTACCAAGAATCCGCAAGGGCAGGACGAGGTTGTGGTGCAAGGGGATGTGAGTGACGAAGTTCTGGAAATGATCGAGCAAGGGGTTGGTGTGTTGAAGGGGATCCCCGAAGATAATGTGGAGATTGTCGAGGATAAGAAGAAGAAAGGAGGTGATTGAACTCGGCCGGATTACCGATCTGAATGATGTGGTACGTGCTCCCGAAAGGCCAATAATGTGTCATGTCGGCTGTAGTTGGGGTATCGGATGTTTAAATTACACAAGGAATAGAACGAGTTAGCTCGTGTTAACCCCAAGCCTGAGTGGTACTATCAACGGCGTTAGCAATACGCTCTACACTAAGGACTGGTGAATAGCTTACCTGTAGTTGACAATGAGATGTCCATCTGTACCACATGACTGGAGTGACAAGCCAATAATGAGCGAGATTCAAATCAACAGGACGGTGATATATCTACCTTGAAGAGATTTGCGACTGTGTCGTCGGGGGCGGGTGAGAACGACAAGTTTATGTATGTAAACTAGGTAGAGCAACCAGACTAGTGAATAAACTGTGTAAATGAGGTGGGAATACACACCAAGGGTTCACTGGCCTGCCATCCTAACTCCTTCCTTAGAAACTGAATTACTGCTTGGAAGCGATTTGAAGATGTAATTTTATAAAAGTTCTGCTTCATTATCGGGGCGTTCCCGATTGCCTTAAAGCGCACGATGACTATGAAAGAGGTCAGCCCCAACCACGTACGGCACGCATCCTGACTCCGGACCTTTGGACGGATCCTTCTTCTTATAGGTGTCCAGAGCCTTGAGGGCTTCTTCAAATTGCTCCGACGGCTCAGGGTTCGTCCATGATGGAAGTGCGCGAAGGGTTGTGTCGGGGCTACCTGCGACAGAGGCCATTTGGCTGAGGTTGAGCAGTTATTTACGTAAGGTAACAAAGTTACATTTCGTGACATTCAATGAGGTTGTGGACACACACTCTTTCTCATCCAAGTTCTCATCAACATTTTATTCTTTCTTTCCTCCCGTCTTTTTGTACTACTAGTCTATAGTCACTCTCTAATCCAATGAGCAACGAAACTACCTCAACAAACTCTCCTCTTACAATCGCAATTTCCCCCTCCTTTTCGTCCGATAGCGCATCGAGTGCACCTCATTCAGAACCAACGTCTGACGAGCAGCCAGATCTTGGCGCTTTCACCACTGTTCTACGTGCTTGGACCTATCTACAGCCACACCCGCGGATACCACCACCTCTCTTCCCTTCGTCATCCTCATCGCGCACGTACCGCCCAGATGCTTCAAGCATATCTTCGTTCACCCGGCCTGGGACAAGCGTCGCCACGGGCACAGAGAGCCCGCCTCTTGAAGTCGAGGGTTCTACTGTGTGGAATCAGAGGCGAATTCAATCATACCTGGATCTATACAGCGGTACGCCGAGCTCGGATAGACCCGATGACGGCGAAGATTTGGAGGAGGAAGATGAGGCAACGAAGTTAAGCACGGATGCGGCACACAATAATGAAGGAGAATATTCGCCCAGTTCCCCACCACGATCACCCGCTGTCTCTTTGGCTTCCACAGAAGGCGCACGCACTGTAGAGATAATATCAGAACTAGACGTTCATGATACGGTGTCGTTTGATGACTCCGTATCGAACGACCAATCATTAACATCAGGAGAAATATCTGTTCCAGTGCTTCCTCTTGACCACGGCCACCTATCAACCGACGATATCGAGGGGGAGGATTCTTCCTTGACCTCTCGAGAAGTGCCGTTGCACTATGGTCCACACATCCACCCTGGTAATGGGCGAGCATCGCCTCCACCCAAGCTGTTTCGGCATGTGCCTTCTGGCCCTGTGTCTACATTTCACCCTGTATCTGCATCGCAACAATCTACATCACGACAATACCAATCTACGTCCGCATCCCAGCACCTCCAATCTCAAAATCTCCGGTCAAACTTCGATTCTGAATCTCAACACTCAACATCGCAATTTATTTCACCTTTTCAAGAATCTTCTGCCCAGACATCACAACAATACTTATCTCAAGCCGATCCCAACTCTATCTCTTCATCAGACTTCTCTGTTTCCTCTTACAACGTACCGCAACCATTTGAGCCTCCGTCAGTCTTAAATGAATCATGTTCTTCAAAGTCGCGATCCCTTTTCAATGAATCACACTCATCGGCTTTGACCTTGACACCCGAGAACTACCATCATCGCGATCACTCATTTTTGCCTACTCCAGATTCTGGCACCCATTCTCTTGAATCACACACCCTTTCATTACAGTCACAAGCTCCGCTAGATCCACAATCTCGATCGCAGTCGCATGACTCACATTCACCCCAGTCCAATACGCAGTCTGTGGTCATTGGACCGTTGGACTCCTTTTCTCAGTTGCAAACAGATTCTCCGTATCTCTTGGAGGACCCACTTTCTCCACTTCCCACACCGGAACCGGAACCCTCAGAAACTTTCCCTTTTTTACCGGCTCCTGTTCAGCACGTCCTTGAGCCTTTAGGCTCCAGCTTCCACACGCCCAAGCGGCAGCAAGGGATTGGGTACGACCCTGAGGGTCTTAAACACGTAGGTCATGGGCAGAACTATCCACACTCCCTCGCAGGGCTGCATTATTTACCCTCCACAAACATGGAGGTCTCCCAACGCTCAATAACGGTTGAAAATGATGCTACTAGTGACGATATACACTCATACGACAATAGCTTTCATTCGGAGCCAGAGCATGAACACGACTATGAAGACGACCAGCCGTCACTTGGATATTTGGATGAAGCCCTTAGCTTTATTGCTGAGGAACGAGCACGGTGGACTGCGGCTCGTGAACACGGGGGTGAGGCAGGGCAGGGCGGGGTAGTTTACCAGGGAGAGTGGAGGCACGTTATCGGTGTGTATTGATCTATTTTAATATTTTCACCCTACATATATGTCCAATTGGCAATTCATCTTTTTCCGTCTTCTTTCCTTTCAATTTGTCATGTATTTGAGGTGCAAATCAACCCCGTTAACTGACAAAAAGTTGAATGACGCTCTCTTGTACAGAACCACATCGAAAGCGTAGGAGGAAGAAGCCATTACAGAAGGGAGAGGAAGGCACCGTAACGCCTTCTGTTCGTCCTCTGTTGGTTCCTGCATCCCCAACTGCATTGGCGACGTATCCAGAAACCACGGCGATGACTGCAATTGCAACTGTAACTGCGGACCTATCCCCTGGAAAGAAGAAGATTAGGTTGAAGAAGAAGGCCAGCATAGCTTCTGGTCTTGTTGGCTTGGCGGAGGACAGATCAGCCATTGTTGGTCGTGGCGGGAACGACACTCTCCTTAAGCCCATTTCGATTTTGCGTCCGCCTGCTGCACCTGAAACGGACGGCGAGGAGGATGGAGGAAATGGGGCTCGCACACCAACAGCGAGCGGATTAACCCTCACGGGGAAGAAGGGGAAGAGGATCGGTAGGAAAGAGAGGGAAAGGGAAAAGGCAAAGAAAGACAGGGAGAGGGAGGAGTCTCAGATTGATGGGGTTTTGCCCAAGCTTCCTGAAAATTTGGAGGATGAGTTTGAGTTTACCTTTGAATTGGAAAAAGATGAGGATGAGGATGAAGACGACGAAGATGATGGAGAAGACATCGCGTTTTCATCGTCGTCCAACAGCGGTCAGCCTTCTGTAGGATCTAAACGTGGGGAGAAAGCCCACATTCATAAGTCCTTGACTGCTGGAGTGTACAAGTCAACACCGCCAACGCCAGGGACCAAAACTCCGAAAGTGAGGGGGTCTGATGATGCAGGAGGCATCCTTGATGAATCGGGACCGAAACCTAGAGAAAAGAAGAAGAAAGTAAGAACGAGGGTGTCGAAGACCCTGATTCATTCGCAATCCTTTCCTGACCTGAAAGTTGATAACACTCTGGGCGAGGGTACCTCAGACACAGGCGGCCAAGGGAAGAAGGAAATGAAAGGGAAAGAGAGAAAGGAGGTTACGGCCACGGCTCCGGAGATTTTCGAACAGGACGAGCGTTCTCGTCTCATAGGGCTCGCACGGAAACTTCAACGACTCTTCCCGGAGCAACAGGCGGACCTGGGAAAGGTGGTAAATAGGCTAGGGAATCGCACACAGCGCCGTACTGGGCCAGAAGAAACCAACTCAGTTGCCAACAGCAATGGGAAACGAGGCAAGGGTCATGTTAGAACTGAAAGCGTCGATACCGATCTTCCGGAAGGTGACGAAGACCAGATGGAGGAACCTGATGGAAGTGGAGAACTCGATCCACGAGGACGTTCACCTCGAAAAGGTGATACCCTCATCCACGTATTTGTTGACCAGTAAGTCCATCTTCTCTTTTCAATCCACACTCGCGTTGACAGATCTGAAAGTTCGAATATTCTTATCGGTCTCCTTTCGCATCTCAAGCGGCACCCTCCCCTTAAACCAACTAGTATAATGGGACGGCCATTGCCTGAAATTCCGAAGAAGTCGACTCATGCAAGGTCTTTGTCAAATAGCAAATCCACGCCTGCGTCAGCATTCTCCGCCGTAAAGCCTTCCAGCTCACGACCACTTCCAGTCCCAATTCCTACGAATGGCAAGAAAAAACCAGTTCCTGTCCCCGTACCAGCCCCTGTTCTTGATTTGGAAGGGACGGATACATATCCCATCCCTCTACCTTCCTTTGCCACAGCTGCCCGAAAAAATGGGATGGAATCGCGTTTTTTGCCCTCTGGATCGATCTTGAGCACGTATATGCTGAACAAAGCGGGACGGGACGAGGATGAGACCAATTCGGATGGTTATAGCACTGGTGATCGTGATGAGCTCGTTATCGCACCGAGACGGGCTAAGGGGGAGAAGGAGAAGCGAACCCCTAGGCATATGTGGCACGCTGCCCTCGCCTTGATTTTGGAGCGAGGGAGACCGGTTACGCGTGAGTTTCGCCTATCGTTACTGCGATCTCATCAACTTATGTGGTCCTAGGTCGTGTAATTGTCGCTTCCAGCCCTTTGTACCAGCCTATGGATGGTATTGAACGGCTGGGTTATGAAGTGCGTGTGTACATCAGAGTGCCTGATCTTGGTGGGGGTCCCTACATGCACACTTTCGAGACTTTTCTTACGTTTTCCCTTTCAGGTGACGGCATGGATCGGGAGCGACACAAAGATAAAGATTTCAAGAACGGATCTGGGAAGTCTGGTGGTGGTAGCAAGAGCGTTCAAACGAGTCCCTCAAAGGGCTCGTTATGGTCCGCAAGTACCCCAAAGAAGGGTCTTGGACACAAGAGGCATCTCTCGGGAAGCACGAGCGCTGAAAGTGGCAGTGGGACGGGGGGCAAGGTCGCGCAGCTTTTAGGTTCTTCGAATCTGAAACCCCATTACGAGTCGACTCCAAGTCTCGTCAACGCGGCAACATCTGCAAAGGTCAAGTACCGCGAACAGGGCGTGGATGAATTATTACAGTTGAAACTCCACCAGGCACTGGCAGCTACAGACGAAGTTCCGGAAGGAGCGACGATCGTGTTGGCTACAGGTGACGGAAACGTTGGGCAATTCAATGAAGATGGGTTCTTAGGTAAGTTTTGTTCTGCTTCTGTTTGAAATTTCCAAAACCTGTACTCACCGCCTCTTTAGGTCCTGTCCGGACAGCCCTACGACGTGGTTGGAAGGTAGAACTTTACGCATGGGAGGATGGGCTGAGTGAGTGATTTTTTCGATTCCGTTACTTGCAACTCATGCTGAAACGTTTACTTCCTAGGCCGTTCTTGGAGACGTGAGTTTGGGGAAGGCAGTGAATGGGGCAGGAAAGGCATGTTTCGTATTATTGGTATGGAACAGTTTGCGAGTGGCCTGGTGGAGTCAGCTTAGGGTTGTGAACGACACTTTATTTATCTTGCGTTCGCCAGCTTGGTGGTAGAATGGGTGTTATCACCAGCTTGCTACGGTGTACGGTTTACATGTGTCGAGGAAGTCATCAGTCTTCCGTCCATGTTGTTGACATTACTGGTATCAATATGAATGAATGTACATAGGCAATTATGCACTATACTCTTATCCCTCAGTCAGCCTAGCCGAAATGGTGTGTAAAGGAGCCTCTATATTCCCCTTATCTACGAATCAGTGCGAGATACACAATGTCGCCTAACAACTAGCTTCCCTATAGTAATGTACCCGGTACGATAGTACATATGCCCAAGCCAAAAAAGGACGACAAATTATCCAACCAATCCTCCTTGAATAATATAGTATGTACAGTTCAATTCCTTCCTTCCACAAAGAAAATTTCCTGCCATGCAGCGTCCTTTCCTAAAAATCATCCTCCTCATACTCATTATCACTCAACTCCTCCACCACCTCCGGGACATACTTCCTATTCCCCTTCCTCCTCTCCGCTACCGGTATTGGCGGTGCCTCCGGGTCTGGGTTCTGCGCGTGTGCTTGTGGTGGTTTGGTGTCGTCTACGGGAGGCGGTCTTGAGCCTGGTGTGCCATGGTTATAGAACATGGATAGTCGATCTGTGCTCATTACGCGTGCGTATTCTAGGAATAGTCTGGTTTTCGCCAAGATCGGGTCAAGGGGCTTCTGTGAGAAAGAGAGACGGAGAGACGGACCTGAACATGTAAGCCGTTAAATCCTCCTTCCTCCAAAACTTTTTACTCCACGCCCGGCCTGCATACGCAATCTTACGCGCCATATCGTCATGCGCGTTCGTTCCCGTTGGGTCACCCCTGAAAAAGACGAGCGAGTCGAAGAGGTCCGATAGGTCGTTTTGGACGGGGACGTAGTGCACCCAGGGTTCTATTCTGTCTGTGAACCTGTGATAATAGGAGGTTAGAGTATGGAGGGGGAAGGAAGGGAGGAGGACAGACCATTCGGGGTATATCGTCGATTTGAAGATGAGTGAGTTGGATGTGATAAGTCGTTTAAACCGACTTGACCATCCGTTTCCGTCCACCTGCAAATCCATGTGTAAGTGGAGATAAAAAAGATAAAGATGACACTTACATCGATAACATACTTATACTTCCCAGCAGTCTTATAATCCTGCGCCTTCCTAAACTCAAAAACCCCCTTCAACTTCTCACACGTCTTGGGCGCACAACTCAACGGCGCATTCGCAAACGCAATATCAAGCATCGACGAACTATACTTTGCCTTCCTCACCAACACCCCCCCACCCACCGCGTGCTTATTATCCTTCGTTGCAGGCAAGACGGTAACGTTCTCATGATACGCATTCGTAGCCCACTCTACCAACCGTGCGCGTTGGGAGAGGGGCCAGAGGGTATCTTCGTCGTGCCACATACCCGTATTCGTCCCCCGCCATTGGAGTCGATCATCGTATTTCTCCTCCCACTCCGGATCAAAGCTGCGAGGTACAATATCTTCCACCCAGTTGATAGGCATGGCAGCCATGATATCATGATGCAACAACGTCGGACAATACGAGAACTGGGGGATCAGCACCCTATGAGGGACGGGGCCTGTGTGGTGGGAGAGGAACTGGCCGTGGTTGACGAGGAGGTCGGGGTGCTGGCATGGGTCCATGGCTTCGCGGTGGTCGTATATGAAGGTCTTTTTTGTACGTGGTGGGGGAGCAGAGTCCCATTTGATGGGGTCTCGCCAAGCGGCGGAAAGGGGGTCGCAAGCGGATATCCAGCCGTGAAGTTTATATTCCGGGGGGGTATTGATGTTGATAACTGCGATTTGTGTGTGTGTTAGCTGAAGTTTGAGAGAAGCAATGAAGGCGCACATCTTCCAGAAGCAGCCGCATCCAACGCCATCTCTCTCAGCTCAAAATCGGTAGGCAAGTTTGGGTTATCATGCGGTGAAAACACAGCGCGGAATGGGGGAATATGCTCTTCCACGTCTTCCAGCAGCTCCATAATTTGAAACGCGCCCTCTGCGAGTTCGTGCTTCACGCCTACATTGCCGGGGAGGGTATAGTTCACCATGACTATCGAGTCGGTTTGGGCATCTTTGCCAACAGTATATGAATCAGCGTGAGCTTCCCAGTCTCGTTGGATCAATTGTAGGTCTGTGGGGTTCATACCCCAATAAGGCTCCAAATCGTCGTATATCTGGTCATACTCGTCGGGTAGCTGGACTTGGTTTTCTTGAACGTACGCCCACCTAGCATGTATTTGGCTAATGAGAGATTCTGCAAGTGATAAATGGAGAAGGAGACTGACCATTTATCAAAACCAAGGGGTGGAAGCCTTCGATACCGGCGCTCATACTCACGACAGGCTTCCTCGAGTGTTTTACTTGCCTTGTTCATCTTCGCTTCCCAATTCGCCTCCGCGCGGCTGATGAGCTCGAATATGGGATGAGGGCCGCGCGGGTTGAGTTCCAACAAGCCGTCTTTACGATACGTGTGTTTCTCCAGCTTCGGAAGGCTTCCATCTATCTCGTCATCGTCCTCGAGAATCCGGGGTAGTCGATCAGGAGCGCCCGTCGCGTCGGGTGCGTATACTGTGCGCGTTATTCGGAGGAATTGGGTACGTGTTACGGTTGTTGCTCGCCCTACATGTGACTTTGTTGTTCCAGCAATGGAGGAAAAGGTGGAGCGGAGTGGTGATTGAGGAAAGAGACCGAATTCGGGGGAAAAGGCCACGAAATAGACGAGGACACTGAGGACGGCGACGACAACGACGGGGCGACGGATTGTGCGTCGGGGGATGAAAGTGAACATTGCAGCTCAGAATTTAGATGGTGACATGGAGTAGAAATGGCTGGCGAGAAAGTCTGCGGCCGCTCAGTGGGCTTACACGTGTGCCTTGGCGCCTGCCAAGACAATTTTAAAATTATTCATCCTTGCAGAAAAAAAATCGCTCATTAGCGCTGAGCTTGACGCTGCGAGGCATAGGGCGGTATCACAGCAGTAGCGCTCGGACGCAGCTCTCAAGAAGCTTGCTTTCAGTTCGTCAAATTTACCAGGTCCTTTACGTAACAGCTTGTGGCACGCAACAAAGAATGAATCAAGTCCCTGGAGTCTGCAATTCAAAATATTCCATACTGTTCAAAACGTTCAGCGCTCGGCCTAAATCGACTCTCCGAAACTATTCTAACCTCTAAGGCCAGTACAGGGTTTCAGAAAAGGGAGTCGTCATCCGAATCAAAACCATCATAACTGTGATCGTCGGTATCATCCCCATAATCATCTTCACTGACTTCGATAAAACCTGTCCCCAACCCATCCCAAATCACATCGACAACAATTTCTGTAAGTTCGTCAACATGCTCTGTCGTCAGGCGATGGCATCGAGAAAGCGTCAGCTCGCGCACTTCGGCCTTCCTCTCGTAACGTTCCATTAGGCAGTCCTTCAAATCCTTCACCTCGGCATATTCTCCATTGTAAGCTGAATCAAAATCCGTGTCTTTAATTGTAAGATGGAGCAGGGAGGGAAAGTAGACTGCAGGGGGCATCTCTTCCCGATAATGTGAGCGTTTCCGCGTCGATAAATTCGCGGACACATTTGTGCTAGTGGCAGTCCCAGGTCCAGCAGTCATAGCTGACAGAAGCGTGTGTAGGGCCAGCGCTGGTGCACGTATGTATCTTAGATGTGCAAGCTCCCCAAACGTCCTCAACAAGGTTTGTTCCGTTATTTCGCTTGCTTTCAAAACATCCAACGAGGCGAGCTGGTCCAAAGATAAAGCAGCACAAGTCTCTCCGATTATCTTATCCCCAATTCCGGGCCGTTGGAAATACAAATCTATAGAAGGCGGCGGATCCGGATCTCCAGACAATGTTTGAAACGACAACACAGTGGGCCAGGCTTGTAAATTTAAACCCATTGAACCAATTTTGAGACTGCGGATGGGGCACTTGCGTGGTTTTGCAGCACTGGATATGTCAGCTGTTGGTCCCCATAAGCCACTGACAAAGGTTAGGATACCGGAGAAATGAGCATCAGAGACCACTGTGCTTCGGCAAGATAGCTTAAGGGTGGTACTGGATGACACAGATAGATGACTTAATGCATTAGCACAGTCGGAATCAGAGCCCGAGAGATGTAAATTTGTCAACGAGAGCAGTTTAACATTGCGTTGGTATGACACCGTCGAAGAGCCATCAGCAACATGGGGGAGAGCGTTGTCTAAGTCAAGTACTGTGAGGGTTGGAAGTTGGTCTAGAACATCCAGAAAAAGGGGCATAGATGGTCTAGTTCCTGGAGCAGTATCGTGAATTTTTAGGTGTGTGAGACCTTTGAGAAGGTGGGATGTCCAATCAAGATTGCAACGCATTAGTTCGGGGCGTCGGAGCTGAGAGGAGTCATCACTAAAGAGCTCTGGAGGAATGGAATAGTTGTCACCAAACCGATCCGCATAAGGGTTTGATAAACCAGACAACGCGAGGATCTGAAGCATGGGTGCTGCTCTGGGGACATTTGAGAAAAGTTTTTCAAGCGGTGCATCCAGTGAAGCTGCGCTAAACTCCCGTACGCGGGAAATGTGGTTCATGGCCAGTTGAACAGCTTTGGTCGATTTTGAGCGCATGTATCCAAACTGGGTATTAATGACAAGAGGAGCCATTTTGGACCTCCTCAACATCTCTTCCACCCACCTTGGTTGCGCAAAAACAAGCGTTGTCCATAACCGAGGCAACCCATGGCCACTGTTCGCCAATGGCGTGAGACATGGGTGGCTTTAACCCAATCCATGGTGAGCCCGGATGTGGCTGCGCAACAAACGAATATTTTGGAGAGTATTTCAGGGGGGAGGCGCGATATGGCAGCTAAGCTATTGCGGCGAGACTTGAGCGCTAGGATGGCCCCTTCCATTTTCTCAATGTCCTGATCAATACGGCGACGGGCAACATCAACAGTTTTCTGAATCTCGTAAAAGTCTTGAATTTGGATTGAGTACTAGATATCCTGACATCAAATCTAATTAAAAGTGGAAGCATACCTGTGGAAAAGGGGTCATCAAGTTTATCAAATTGAGGATTTGGACTAGCGGCAAATCCTGACATGTTCATTGTTGAGGTTGTTGAGTGGTACGGTGTAGAGTTGCTTATGTAACTTATCTTGCTGGTAGATTTTCAAGTTGCTGACCCACACCGGGCTACACCCAGCAGAAAGAAATAGTCATTACAGCTGTATGCATAACGGTAGACCACATCTGAATTTTACTTTGCGCCCTTGTTTGTACATAAACATCTGTTTTAGGCTGTGGCTATGTCAATCATGACGTCCATTCGCGCGCGCTGCCCATTGCTCCACGTTCTAGCATTGTTTAGTGCCCTCCTTCTACCACAAGTATGTCATCGAAATACACTCCATCATCAACCCTCACAGTATTCAAACGCTCCAAGCCCGCCCCGCACGTCATAAGGGTGGAGCGGTTGGAAGGTTGCTCTACCTAATATGGTTGTTTGTACAAACAAAGGCGCACAAAGTAAAATTCAGATATGGTCTACCGTTATGCATACAGCTGTAAGCTAGAAGACGTGAGTCTATGAGCAAGAGCGCGAAGAAAAGTCCTCGAACATCACACGTAATTGATTGATAGTAAGCAGTACCCATAGTATACAGCGTTTTCCAGAATGCGAACTTCTCAATTCAGCTCCCATTCGCGACCGACACAACACTCTTAGAGATTATAGACTATTGGGAGCAATCCCTGAAGTCTGCGATTCAAATTGTTCAAAATGTTCAGCGCTCGGCCTGAATCGACTATTCCAACCTCTAAGATCAGTACAGGGCTTCAGAAAAGGAAGTCGTCATCCGAATCAGAACCATCATACATGATATCATCCCCGAAATTATCTTCACTGACTTCGATAAAACCTGTCTCCAACCCATCCCAAATCACATCGACAACAATTTCTCTAAGTTCGTCAACATGCTCTGTCGTCAGGCGATGGCATCGAGAAAGCGTCAGCTCGCGCACTTCGGCCTTCCTCTCGTAACGTTCCATCAGGCAGTCCTTCAAATCCTTCAGCTCAGCATATTCTCCATTGTACGCTGAATCAAAATTCGTGTCTTCAATTGTAAGATGGAGCAGGGAGGGAAAGTAGACTGCAGGGGGCATCTCTTCCCAATTGTGTGGGCGTTCCCGCGTCAATGAATTCGCGGACACATTTGTGCTAGTGGCAGTCCTAGGTCCAGCAGTCATAGCTGACAGAAGCGTGTGTAGGGCCAGCTCTGGTGCACGTATGGATCTTAGATGTGCAAGCTCCCCAAACGTCCTCAACAAGGTTTGTTCTGTCATTTGACTTGCTTTCAAAACATCCAACGAGGCGAGCTGCTCCAAAGGTAAAGCAGAACAGGCTCCCCCAATTACCTTATCTCCAATTCCCGGCGTAACGATTGAAGTCCATTGGAAACACAAATCTATGAAAGGCGGCGGGTCCAGATCTTCAGACAATGTCTGAAACGACAACACGGTGGGCCAGGCTTGTAAACTTAAGACCATTGAAGCAAAACCCTGCACTTTGAGAGTGCGGATGGGGCACTTGTGAGGTTTTGCAGCACTGGGTATGATAGCTGTTGGTTCCCATAAGCCACTGATAAAGGTCAGGATGCTTGAAAAATCAGCATCAAAGGCCACTGTGCTTAGGCAACATAGCTTAAGGGTGGTACTGGATGACACAGATAGATGCTTTAATGCATTAGCACAGTCGGAATTAGAGCCCAAGAGATGTAAATTTGTCAACGAGTGCAGTTTAACATTGCGTTGGTATGACACCGTCGAAGAGCCATTAGCAACATGGGGAAGAGCGTTGTGTAAGTCAAGTACTGTGAGGGTTGGAAGTTGCTCTAGAACATCCAGAAAAAGGGGCATAGATGGTCTAGTTCCTGGAGCAGTATCGTGAATTTTTAGGTGTGTAAGACCTTTGAGAAGGCGGGATTTCCAATCAAGATTGCAATGTATTAGTTCGAGGCGTCGGAGCTGAGAGGAGTCATCACTAAAGAGCTCTGGAGGGATGGGATAGTTGTCACCAAACCGATCCGCATAAGGGTTTGGTAAACCAGACAACGCGAGGATCTGAAGCATGGGTGCTGTTCTCGGGACACTTGAGAAAAGTTTTTCAAGCGGTGTACCCTGGGATACTATGCTAAACTCCCGTACGCGGGAAATGTGGTTCATGGCCAGTTGAAAGGCTTCAGTCCATTTTGAGCCTATGTATCCAAACCGGGCATCAATGACAAGAGGAGTCATTTTGGACCTCTCCAACATCTCTTCCACCCACCTCGGTTGCGTGAAAACAAGCGTTGTCCATAACCGAGGGCAACCCATAGCCACTGTTCGCCAATGGCGTGAGACATGGGTGACTTTAACCCAATCCATGGTAGGCTGCCCGGGCTCGTATGTGGCTGCGCAACAAACGAATATTCTGGAGAGTATTTCAGGGGGGAAGCGTGATATGGCAGCTAAGCTATTGCGGCGAGACTTGAGCACTCGGATGGCCCCTTCTAATCTCTCAATGTCCTGATCAATACGGCGACGGGCAACATCAACGGTTTTCTGAATCTCGTAAAAGTCTTGAATTTGTGGCTCAAAGGATAATATAGCCTGGGTATCTTGGATGGAGTACTAGATATCCTGACTTCAAATCTAATTGAGCTCGAAAGTGGAAGCATACCTGTGGAAAAGAGTGTATCGAATTGAGGATTTGGACCAACGAATCCTGACATGTTGAGGTTGTCGAGTGGGTGGTCACTATTCATTAGAGTTGCTTATGTAAGCATCTTGCCTAAACCCATAGCCACTGCATGAATATCGATCTTGCTAGGTTTTCAAGTTGCTGACCCACGCCAAGCTACACCCAACAGAAAGGAATAGATATTAAGCTAGAGGGCGTGAATCTATGAGCAAGCGAAGAAAAGTTTTCAAATGTCATGCGAAATTGATGGATAGTAAGCAATACTACGCATATACAGCATTTTCCAGAATTCGGAAAACGTTCTCTATTCAGTTCCCGTTCGCGACCGACACAACCCTCCTGGAGAGTCGAAGACCATTGGGAGCAAAAGCAAAGAATGCGCAAAGATCACAAGAATCTTGTAACTTCAAAGCACCCACAACCCGACTCGATATTCTCAGCGGGCAGAATACCCTTCCGAACAACGTCTTGTCACCTGGATACGTCCCAGCTTGAACACACTGAAGGATTTGTGTGCCGTGTTGTTTTTTGTGAAGGAGATAGGCTCTGAGTCGGTCGGATATTCGTGCTGAAGAATTATAGGTTCAGGAACTCGAAGCAGCTTGTGACTTTAACCTAATCCATGGTGAGCTGCACGGGCTCGTATGTGGCTGCGCAACAAAAGAATATTTTGGGGAGTATTTCAGGGGGAGGCGCGATATGGCAGATAAACTATTGCAGCGAGACGTGAGCGCTCGGGTGGCCCCTTCTATTTTCTCAATGACCTGATAAATACGGCGACAGGCAACATCAACGGTTTTCTGAATCTTGTAACACTCTTGAATTTGGGGTTCGGAGGATTCCCTTGGCTATCTTTTTCTTGGCATCCTCATCACTCATCTCTGGTGAAGCCACATCCTCTGAAGAGTTGACCTCTGACTCCACGTTGGATGACGCTGCTTCAGCCTCTTCAACGGGCTTTTCCAAAGTTGGAAAGGTCACCAACTTTGGGAGGGGGACGAGGAGCACCAGAGCGTCTACCACTGGCAGCAACAACCCGACTGTTAAGCTTCAGTCCAGCAATTTCGTTACGGGAGATCCACTTCCGTTCTCGCAACTCAATGATATCCTAAACATTTTGAATTAGCGCGATTGAGAAAATGTTGAAAATCTGGTACCGACCTGCAACATGAACTGCATCCGTGAGCTGAAATTATGGCTCTTGGTAAGCTCCTTCATCCGAGAGAAATAGACGTCCATGTGGGCCCGGGCCTTCTGTGTGTCGAGACTGGCGCCGACAGCAGCCAGCAATTTGCACAAACTTTCGATCTCTACCTCCTCGGGGCTCTCCACGTTTCCGAGCAGTATCTTGACATACCCACGCATGATGGGTTGAGTCAACATCTGTAGTTTGAAGAGTTCTCCAATGAACTTGATCAGACCAAGACCTTGTCGCTTGACCTTCTGTGCAGCGTAGTATTCATCAGAATATAGCGCGACTCCCTCAGGTCCACCTTCCCGCCGGTTGGCAGCCTTTGCAGCTTCATCCTCCAAAGCTTTGGCAGCAGCAGCAGCAGCGGTTGCCTCCTTCGCTACCCAACCACGCTCAAAGCCTTCTTGACATCTGTCGAGCAAGTGTTTTCGGAAAAGTTGACCACCAGCAATGGGCTTTCCTTGAGGTTTCTTGATACCGTCATCCTGAACTTTGAGGCTGATTTGTTCCACCATTTTCCTGCAAAGGCGAGCGTACATCTCCGACCAAATAGCTTCATCAGTAGCCTTCTCAAAGACGAGTCCAACAACTTGAACGAGAGTCCTTCCGTCCTTCTCTTTTTCCGATTTATTGGCCCAAGGGATAACTTGGTCAGAGATAGAATTAAAATTCTCCATAGTCAACTTGTTGAGTAGAGCCTTGACCTTGCGATCCACAAGTTCGGGTGAATCAGGATCGATGTGTATCGCCTTCCTGTCCCAACGGTTGGCAGACACCTGAAGAGGTGCGACGGGCTCGAGTTTCGCACTCTGAGCGTTGGCTTGGAAGTTGTTGAAGTCAGATCCATCACCCTGTTGAACCTTTTTCATCTCATTTCGATCCCTTCTGCGCTCGCTTCGAGTACGATCCCTGGGTAGAGCACCACCAGCACCGCCTTGGCTGGCAGGGACGGGTCGATTGAATGGCAAGGCGGTGGCAGCGTTCATAGAAGCAGAGTGACTCGTACTATTAGCGAAACGCTCGTCGCTGCTAAGCTTGCTTCCATTGGTCGTGAAATTCCCCATGCTGGGAAGATTGGTAGGGCTTGATTTGCCGAGACTAGATGAGGGACCTAAACCGAGCCCTACTGAAGCTTGCCGTGGTGGCGGAGCAGCACCTGAACCTTGGCGATGGCGCCCTGGACCACCGCGAGTCCCCAATGACGCCTGATCCAACGGCTTCAAACCAAAGGATTCAAGAGGAAGAAGCATATCTGGCTTCTGAGTGCAAACTCCCCTGAACTGGAGGAGGAAATCGCGATCATATCTGATAAAGCCGAGGGTTCAAGCGAAGACGATAGATGAACAAGGAAATCATACCTGAATCTGCCGTGCTTAACATTAGCATTGAGCTCGGGTTTAGGACTCCTAACCCCCTCAGGATATTGAACCGTCCCAATATCATCAATATTGCGCGCTGTAGCCAGAGCGGATAGAGGTGCTCCACCAACATTCAGGCGGGTGCTAGGCAAGGAGGCCGTTGACGGTGTGGGGGGAGGTGGGGGTACGGAAGTCATACTAGGTTGGAAGTGGGAAAGCGGAGGGATGTGTGTTAGGCACAGCATGAGATAATGTAGGAGTTCCCGGTCCCTGTAAAGCAATACCAATATTCAGAATTCTAGACCATTGGGAGCAAAAGCGGAGAATGCGCAGAGACTACAAAATATCTTTGAACTTCAACCACCCGTGAGAAGTTACGACAACCCGACCAGGAGAGGGATTAAGCCTTCCTCTATATTCTCTACAGGCAGAATACACGTCGTGTCGCCTGGATACGTCCCAGCTAGAACACACTGAAGGAATTGTGTCGTGACGGAGATTTGTAGCGGTGTCGATGTCGACAATTTTAATGTTGAAAGCTTTCAACTCATTTTTGGACTGGTCGCTGAAATTTTTGGCGGATAGGGATAGGATGACGTTCGCCGCCATGAGCTTGAGATAAGATAATAACTCAGAAGACATCTGATAAGATAAGACAGCACCTTCTCCAACATCCATCTCGGACTCATTGCAAGCCTCATGATCAAGGAATCAATCTCGTTTCCATAAAACCCGACAAGTTGTGACACACTCCTCCCTCCAGCGATGGTCCAATTCTACTCAGACATCCCAGACTTCCTCATCCCCTGGATCCGAGCCCAAAAGATGTTCTGGGTTGCCACCGCCCCACTCTCTCCAACCGGCCACATCAACGTCTCGCCCAAGGGGTACGAGGGAACATTTAACATTGTCGATAGGAGGACGGTCTGGTATGAGGACCTTAGCGGCAGTGGTGAGTATTTTGAACTACTTTCTATGAAAGCCCAAGGAGGACTCACGTATGTTGGTCAGGCGTAGAAACGATCGCGCACGTACGTGAAAATGGACGCATTACGATCATGTTCTGTGCTTTTGAGGGGGCGCCTAGGATTACGAGGCTTTTTGGACGGGGTACGCATATTTTCCCTGCCTGCCACTGGATGGAATTCATTCAACGTGATGCAAAGGGACTGTACACGAATTCGGCACACCCGAATACGAATCCCTCATACCCGTCGATAAAAGACAACCAGGCTCGCGTTCTGTGATTATGCTGGACGTGTATAAAGTCAGCTCCGTACGTTCCCTTTTTCTCTTTCCCTCCTCCTTCCCTACACGACGAACACATGTAACAGTCATGCGGCTACGCAGTCCCGCTGTACACATTCAAAGCGCACCGGCTAAAGCTGAAAGAACTCGCCGCTCGTAAAGAGGACGAGGATATATCCGCTTCAGCCAACTGTCATCCCTCAGAGGCTGAACCCCCGCGTCCGGAGAAGGGGTTGAAGTATTATTGGAAGCTGAAGAATACGCAGAGTTTGGATGGTTTACCCGGTGTATTGGTCGGGCCTGATTCGACGAGGCGGTTTGAGAAGCGGGAGGGGCTGGTTATTAGGGGGGATAAGGCGAGTGTTTGTATTAGTGGAACTACCAAGGGCTGGGGATTGAAATCACTGGGAGAGGTGTGCAATTTTAAGGTGTTGATTGCGTTTTCGCTTGGTGTGGGTCTTTCGGCTGCCTGGACGAAATTTGCGAGGACTTGAGGGACTTTGCATTACAATGCTGTATATAACCACAGATAGAGGCAAAGCGCTCGGTGTCAAACGTCATTCACAAAGTTTGTTGGTTCCTATTGGATCCGGCTCAGTCCTGTCGATAAAGTATTCCAATCGAAGAGTGACAGCATGATAAAGCAGTGAAAGTTGTCCAGACCCAAACGTTCGTAAGAGCCTGGGATAAGTGGCAAGCGAGGTAAAGGAATTCAAGTGGTGGAAGGAGGCGTTGATGGAGAACTGGCGGATCAACACCCTATAAGGGACTGAACCTGTTTGGTGGGAGAGGAACTGGCCGGAGGAGGTCGGGGGGCCCATGGCTTCGTGGTGGTCGTTTATGAAGGTCTTTTTTGTACGGGCGGGGGAGCAGCGTCCCATTTGATGGGGTCTTGCCAAGCGGGAGAAAGGGGGTCGCAGGCGGATATTCAGCGGTGAAGTTTATATTCCGGGGGATCATTGATGTTGATATCTGCAATTTGTGTGTGTTAGCTCAAGTTTGAGAGAGAAGGAATGAAAGCGCACATCTTCCAGAAGCAGCCGCATCCAACGCCATCTCTCTCAGCTCAAAATCGGTAGGTAAGTTTGGGTTATCATGCGGTGAAAACACAGCGCGGAATGGGGGAATATGCTCTTCCACGTCTTCCAGTAGCTCCATAGTTTGAAACGCGCCCTCTGCGAGATCGTGTTTCGCGCCTGCATTGCCGGGGAGGGTATAGTTCACCATAACTATGGAGTCGGCTTGGGCATCTTTGCCAACAGTATATGAATCAGCGTGGGCTTCCTAGTCTCGTTGGATCAGTTGTAGGTCTGTCGGGTTCATACCCCAATAAGGCTCCAAATCGTCGTATATCTGGTCATACTCGTCGGATAGCTGGACTTGGTCTTCTTGAACGTACGCCCACCTAACATGTATTTGGCTAATGTTATGCAAGTGATAAATGGGGAAGGAGACAGACCATTTATCAAAACCAAGGGGTGGAAGCCTTCGATACCGCCGCTCATACTCACGACGGGCTTCCTCGAGTGTTTTACTTGCCTTGTTCATCTTCGCTTCCCAATTCGCCTCCGCGCGTCTGATGAGCTCGAATATGGGATGAGGGCCGTGCGGGTTGAGTTCCAACGAGCCGTCTTTACGATACGTGTGTTTCTCCAGCCTGCGAAGGCTTCCATCTATCTCGTCATCGTCCTCGAGAATCCGGGGTAGTCGACCAGGAGCGCCCATCGCGCCGGGTGCGTATAGTGTGCGCGTTATTCGGAGGAATTGGGTACGCGTTATGGTTGTTGCTCGTCCTACATGTGACTTTGTCGTTCCAGCAATGGAGGAAAAGGTGGAGCGGAGTGGTGATTGAGGAAAGAGACCGAATTCGGGGGAAAAGGCTACGAAATAAGTAGACGATGACGCTGAGGACGGCGACGACAAGGACGGGGCGACGGATTGTGCGTCGGGGGATGAAAGTGAACATTGCAACTCAGAAGTTAGATGGTGGTGACAAGAGGGTCCATTTTGGACCTCTTCAACATCTCTTCCACCCACCTCGGTTGCGCGAAAACAACCGTTGTCCATAAGCGCGGGCAACCGATAGCCACTGTTCGCCAATGGCGTGAGACATGGGTGACTTTAGCCCAATCCATGGTGAGTTGCGCAGGCTCGTATGTGACTGCGCAACAAATGAATATTCTGGAGAGTATTTCAGGGGGGAGGCGCGACATGGCAGCTAACCTATTGCGGCGAGACTTGAGCTTGACCGCTCGGATGGTCCCTTCTAATCTCTCAATGTCCTTATCAATATGGCGACGGGCAACATCAACGGTTTTCTGAATCTCGTGAAAGTCTTGAATTTGTGGCTTGGAGGATAACATGAGAGGGTATCTTGGATTGAGTACTAGGTATCCTGACTTCAAATCTAATTGAGCTTGAAAGTGGAAGCATACCTGTGGAAAAGAGTGTATTGAATTGAACAATGTTCAGTTGTTTATGTAAGCAACCTATAGCACGATCCAATGTCCTATCTGATATCCTGCTCACAAAGCCCCCCACATTTGTAGTTCGTAGCTAGTCGACCTTCAAAGCTTTCTTCTTCTTGTGACGTTTGCCCCCTCTCTGATGACGATGTGGTAGGGTCCCTTCTACACGTTCCCCCAGCGTCACACCCATCTGCTGCAACAAGGAGGTATCTCTCAGTGGCGAAGCTGACCGTTCAGGGACGTGGTTTGGGGAGGTCGGTTGTTCTTCCAAAGGAAAATGCGAAGGCCTGTCCACGGGATAATTTGCGGGAGCAGAAACTGGCCGCACCCACTTGTTCGTGCATGCTTGAACGGCTGATTGGAAAGTAGCTTCAGAAACGAAGTGGCTGACAACCAACGAGTTACCTGACATGGTTCTGTGTGTCAAGTAGCCTCGTAGTGTACAAGCATCTTCGTTACTGCCCATATTTAACCATATCAGCTGTTTCGAGCCAATAACTGTTCGATACATGCAGTCGATCTGGAGGAAGTGAGAGGAAACTGTGATGCTATAGAACCAAGAGCAACAGTCGGCCCAATCCGCTGTCAACCCTTCAAAACACAAGAAGTGAGAGTCGGTGGAGTTGTCAGATAGTGTCTCCACTACGTTGAGTAGAGCCTTGACCTTGCGATCTACAATTTCAGGTGAGTCAGAATCGACTTGGATCGCCTTCCTGTCCCAACGATTGGCAGACACTTGACGAGGTGCAACGGGCTCGAGTCTCACATTCTGAGCGTTGGCTTGGAAGTCGTTGAAGTCAGATCCATCACCCTGTTGAGCCTTTTTCATCTCATTTCGATGGCTTCTGCGCTCGCTTCGAGTACGATCCCTACCATCAGCACCGCCTTGGCTGGCTGTTTGTTGCATAGGGACGGGGCGATTGAATGGTAAGCCGGTGGCAGCGTTCACAGAAGCCGAACGACTCGTACCATTGGCAAAACGCTCGTTACTGCTAAGATTGCTTCCGCTGGTCGTGAAATTCCCCATGCTGGGAAGATTGGTAGGGCTTGATTTGCCGAGACCAGATGAGGGACCTAAACTGAGCCCTACCGACGCTTGCCGTGGTGGTGCAGCAGCACCTGAACGACCGCGAGTCCCCAATGAGGCCTGATCCAACGGCTTCAAACCAAAGGATTCAAGAGGAGGAAGCATATCTGGCTTCTGAATGCAAACTCCCCTGAACTGGAGGAGGAAATCACGATCATATCTGATAAAGCCGAGGGTTCAAGCGAAGACGATAGATGGACAAGGAAATAATACCTGAATCTGCCGTGCTTAACATTAGCATTGAGCTCGGGTTTAGGACTCATAACCCCCTCAGGATATTGAACTGTCCCAATATCATCAATATTGCGTGCATTAGCGAGAGCGGATATTTTTGTCAAGTTCTCTAACTTGACTTCTTTCCCATCAGCACTTTTAAGAGTAATCTTAGCACGATCGGTAGGAAGAGATGAATTTGAGTACATTCAAGCGGGTGCTAGGCAAGGAGGCCGTTGACGGTGTGGGTGGAGGTGAGGATACGATTAGGTTGGGGGTGGGAAAGCAGAGGGTTGTGTTAGGCACAATATGTGAGCTAATGTAGTAGTTCCCGGTCTAGGCCTGTAAGGGGGAGGCGGATTTCAAGGTGACACGGGCATTTCAGGATGTGAACCTATAGCTACTGCAGCGCTTCATAAATATCAATCTTGCTAGTTGCTGACCCATGTCGAGCTACACCCAACAGAAATTAAGTTAGACGACACGGTGAATCGATAAGCAACGTTCCACTGAATTAAAGTTCTCTATACAGTTCCCGTTCCCGACCGACACAACCCTCTTAGAGAGTATAGACAATTGTGAACAAAAGCAACAGAGATTACAAAAAATCTTTGAACTTCGAATCACCCCATGACAACAACCCGACCAGGAGTGGGATTAAGCTTTCCTCAATATTATCGATGGGCGGAATGAAGAAGTGAGTCCCTGAAGTCTGCGATTCAAAATATTCCAAATTGTTCAGAACATTCAGTTCTTGGCCTGAATCGACTCTCCGAAACTATTCTAACCTCGAAGACAAGTACAGGGCTTCAGAAAAGGAAGTCGTCATCCGAATCAAAACTATCATACATGTGGTCGTCAATATCATCACCATAATCATCGTCACTGAAGTCTGACATTGGTAAAACCTGTCTCCAACCCATCCCAAACCACATTGACAACGAGTTCTCTAAGTTCGTCAACATGCTCTGTCCTCAGGCGACGACATCGAGAAAGCGTCAGCTTGCGCACTTCGGCCTTCCTCTCGTAACGTTCCATCAGGCAGGCTTTCAAATCCTCCAGCTCGGCATATTCTCCATTGCAACTTGAATCAAAATTCGTCTCTTCAATTATAAGATGAAGCAGGGAGGGAAAGAAGACTGCAGGGGGCATCTCTTCCCGATTGTGTGAGAGTTTCTGTGTCGATAAATTGGCGGATACATTTGTGCTAGTGGCAGTACTAGGTTCAGCAATCATGGCTGACAAAAGCATGTGTATGGCCAGCCCTGATGCACGTATGGATCTTAGATGTGCAAGCTTCCCAAACCTCCTCAACAACATTTGTTCCGGCATTTGTCGGATTGCTGACACAAAATCCAACGAGGCGAGCTGCTCCAAAGGTAAAACAGCACAGGCCCCCCCGATTATCTTATCCCAAATTCCGAGCGTAATGCCTGAAGGCCATTGGAAACACAAATCTATGAAAGGCGGCGGATCCGGATTTCCAGACAATGCTTGAAACGACAACACGGTGGGCCAGGCTTGTAAACCTAAGGCCGGTGAACCAAAACCCCGAATTCTGAGACTGCGGATGGGGCACTTATATGGTTTTGCAGCACTCGAGACGATAGCTGCTGATTCCCATAAGCCACTGACAAAGGTCAGGATACTGGATAAATCAGCATCAGAGACCACTATGTGGCAAGATAGCTTAAGGGTGGCACTAGATGGCACAGATAGGTGCCTTAATGCATTAGCACAGTCGGAACCAGGGTCTGAGAGATGTAAATTTGTCAACGAGCGCAGTTTAACATTGCGTTGATGTGACACCGTCGAAGAGCCATCAGAGGGAAGAGCGTCCTTTAAGTCAAGTACTGTGAGGGTTGGAAGTTGCTCTAGAACATCCAGAAAAAGGGACGTAGATGGTCTAGTTCCTGGAGCAGTATCGTGAATTTTTAGGTGTGTAAGACCTTTGAGAAGGTGGGACGTCCAATCAAGATTGCAATGTATTAGTTCGAGGCGTCGGAGCTGAGAGGAATCATCACTAAAGAGCTCTGTAGGAATGGAGTACTTGTCACGAAACGGATCCGCATAATAGTTTATTGTAGTAGACAGCACGAGGATCTGAAGCATCGGTGCTGCTCTCGGGACACTTGAGAAAAGTTTTCCAAGCGATGATGCACTCGGGCAAACTATGCTCAACTCCCGCACACGGGAAATGTGGTCCATGGCCAGTTGAACGGCTTCAGTCGATTTTGAGCCCACCCGGGCATCAATGACAAGAGGGGCCATTTTGGACCTCTTCAACATTTCTTCCACCCACCTCGGTTGCGTGAAAACAAGCGTTGTCCATAGGCGCGGGCAACCGATAGCCACTGTTCGCCAATGGCGTGAGACATGGGTGACTTTAACCCAATCCATGGTGAGCTGCGCAGGCTCGCCGCGCTCGCATGTGGCTGCACAACAAATGAATATTCTGGACAGTATTTCAGTGGGGAAGCGTGATATGCCAGCTAAGCTATTGCGGCGAGACTTGAGCGCTCGGATGGCCCCTTCCAATCTCTCAATGTCCTGATCAATACGGCGACGGGCAACATCAACGGTTTTCTGAATCTCGTAAAAGTCTTGAATTTGTGGCTCGGAGGATAATATAGGGGTATCTTGCATTGAGTACTAGATATCCTGATTTCAAACCGAATGACCTGTGGAAAAGAGTTTATCGAATCGAGGATTGGGACCAACGACAATTCCTGACATAGAGAGTTGATAGATGTGTTCGTATTGCTTATATAAGCAACTCATAGCCGCTGCATGAACATCGATCTTGCTGGCCCGTTTTCAAGTTGCTGACCCACGCTGAGCTACACCCAACAGAAAGAAATGGTCGTGAAGCTAGAGGACGTGAATCTATGTATGAGCAAGCGAAGAAGCAATAACCATACACAGCATTTCCCAGGGTTCGAAGAAGTTCTCTATTCAGTTCCCGTTCGCGACCGACACAAACCTCCTAGAGACCATTGGGAGCAAAAGCAAAGAATGCGCAGAGATTACAAAAAATCAAAGTACCCCACCCGACCAGGTGATGGATCAAGACCTGTCCGAACAATGTCTTGTCACCTGGATACGTCCCACACACTGAAGGATTTGTGCCGCGTTGTTTTTGGTGAAGGAGATAGGTCGGATATTCGTGCTCAAGAATTATAGGCTCGCGAGTCGCGGGTAGCGGTAAGTTTCGGTGTGAGATAAGATAACTCTTCAAAAGACATCTGATAAGATGAAATAACACCACACTCATTGCCAGCCTCATGACCATTGACCAAGAAATCAATCTCATTCCAATAAACCCGACAAGTTGTGAGTCATCTCCATCTCTCCTCCCTCCAGCGATGGTCCAATTCTACTCAGACATCCCAGACTTCCTTATCCCCTGGATCTAAGGCCAAAAGATGTTCTGGGTCGTCACCGCCCCGCTCTCCACATCAACGTCTCGCCAAAAGGGTACGAGGGGACGTTTAACATTTTCGATAGTAAGACGGTCTGGTATGAGGATCTTAGCGGCAGTGGTGCGTATTTCGAACTACTTTCTATGAAAGCCCAAGGAGGACTCACGTATGTTGGTCAGGCGTAGAAACGATCGCGCACGTACGTGAAAATGGACGCATTACGATTATGTTCTGTGCTTTTGAGGGGGCGCCTAGGATTACGAGGCTTTTTGGACGGGGTACGCATATTTTCCCTGCCTGCCACTGGATGGAATTCATTCAACGTGATGCAAAGGGACTGTACACGAATTCGGCACACCCGAATACGAATCCATCATACCCGTCGATAAAAGACAACCAGGCTCGCGTTCTGTGATTATGCTGGACGTGTATAAAGTCAGCTCCGTACGTTCCCTTTTTCTCTTTCCCTCCTCCTTCCCTACACGACGAACACATGTAACAGTCATGCGGCTACGCAGTCCCGCTGTACACATTCAAAGCGCACCGGCTAAAGCTGAAAGAATTCTTCACCCGTAAAGAGGACGAGGATATACCCGCTTCAGCCAATTGTGATCCCTCAGAAGCTGAACCCCGCGTCCGGAGAAGGGGTTGCAGTATTATTGGAAGCTGAAGGTTTGGACGGGTTACTCGGTGTACTGGTCGGACCTGATTCGATGAGGCGGTCTGTGAAGCGGGAGGGGCTGGTTATTAGGGGGGATGAGGAGAGTGTTTGTATTGGTGGGACGACCAAGGCTGGGGATTGAAATCACTGGGAGAGGTGTGCGATTTAAAGGTGTTGATTGCGTTTTCGCTTGGTGTGGGTGTTTCGGCTGCCTGAGTATTTTAGGGGGGAGGCGCGATATGGCAGCTAAGCTATTTCGGCGAGACTTGAGCGCTCGGATGGCCCCCTCCATTTTCTCAATGTCCTGGTCAATACGGCGACGGGCGACATCAACGGTTTTCTGAATCTCGTAAAAGTCTTGAATTTGTGGCTCGGAGGATTCCTTCGAATCCTCAGCTATCTTTTTCTTGGCATCCTCGTCACTTATCTCTGGTTAAGCCTCAACCTCTGAAGAGTTGACCTCCGACTCCGCGTTGGATGGCGCTGCTTCAACGTCTTCAACGGGCTTGGGCCGAGGTTGCAGAACGAGACGTCTGCGCCGTACAAGTTCGACTGCAGCTATTGAAGTATTTAGTATGTTGTCATCCAATGATCAGCGTAAAGCTTCACCTTTCGCTGTGTTGTTCGTACCTGCTTCAGTATTCTGACTGAGCATGGAAAACATGTTCGAACTCGAGCTTGTTCGAGAGAGTGATTCCCGTTTGCTTTCTACGCCCTTCTTGCCAGCGAATACACTGCCAGGACCAAATGCCATAGGCTGTCCCTTGCTAATCTTTCCAAAGTTGGAAAGATCACCAACTTTGAGACGGGGACGAGGAGCACCAGAGCCGCTACCAGCGACAGCCCCACCGTCAGGCCCGAGTGCAGCAGCTGCGTTACGGGGGATCCACTTCCGTTCTCGCAACTCAATGATATCCTGAACATTTTGAATTAGTGCGGTTGAGAAAATGTTGAAATTTTGGTACCAACCTGCAACATGAACTGCAACCGTGAGCTGACATTCGGGCTCTTGGCAAGCTCCTTCATCCGAGAGAAATAGACGTCCATATGGGCCCGGGCCTTCGGTATGTCGAGATTGGCGCCGACTGTGGTCAGTAATATGCACAAACTTTCGATCTCTTCCTCCTCGGGGTTTTCCACGTTTCCGAGCAGTTTCTTGACACACTCATGCATGATACGTTCAGTCATCATAAGAAGTTTGAAGAGTTCTCCGATGAACTTGATCAGACCGAGACCTTGTCGCTTGGCCTTCTGTGCAGCGTAGTATTCATCAGAATATAGCGCGACTTCCTCAGTTCCACTCTGCTGATTGGCAGCCTTTGCAGCTTCATCCTCCGAAGCTTTGACAGCAGCGGTTGCCTCCTTTGCCCAACCGCGCTCAAAGTCTTCTTGACATCTGTTGAGCAAGTGTTTTCGAAAAAGTTGACCACCAGCAATGGGCTTTCCTTCAGGGTTCTTGATACCGTCATCCTGAACTTTGGGGCTGATTTGTTCCATCATTTTCCTGCAAAGGCGAGCGTACAGCTCCGACCAAGTAGCTTCATCAATAGCCTTCTTAAGGATGAGTCGAATAACTTGAATGAGAGTCCTTCCGTCCTTCTCTTTCTCCGATTTATTCGCCCAAGCGATAACTTGGTCAGAGATGGAATCAAACTTCTTCATAGTCAACTTGTTGAGTAGAGCCATGATCTTGCGATCCACAAGTTCGGGTGAATCAGGATCGATTTGCATCGCCTTCCTGTCCCAACGGTTGGCAGACACCTGAAGAGGTGCGACGGGCTCGAGTTTCACTTTCTGAGCGTCGGCTTGGAAGTTGTTGAAGCCAGATCCATGACCCTGTTGAACCTTTTTCATCTCATTTCGATCCCCTCCGCTTGCTTCGAGGACAATCCCTGTACCGCCAGCACCGCTTTGGCTGGCGGTTCGTTGGATATCTTAGATTGAGTACTAGATATTCTGACTTCAATTCTATTTGAGCTTGAAAGTGGAAGCATACCTGCGGAAAAGGGGCCATCAAGTTTACCGAATTGAGGATTTTCAAATCCTGGCATGTTGAGGTTGTCGAGTGGTGTGGTCACTATATCGTTCATTAGAGCCGTTTATATAAGCAACTTGCCTGAACCTATAGCCACGGCATGAATATCAGTCTTGCTAGGTTTTCAAATTGCTGACCCACGCCGAAACAGAAAGAAATAATCATTAAGCTAGAGGACGTGAATCTATGAACACGAGCGGGAAGAAAAGTCCTCCACTGAATTCTCAGAGACAACTTAGATCACCGCTGAATGTTATATACCTCAGATAAGATAAGATAACACCCGCCACCTTCTCCAACATCCATCTCGGACTCATTGCAAGCCTCATGATCAGGGAATCAATCTCATTCCAATAAAACCCGACAACTTGTGACTCATCTCCCTCTCTCCTCCCACCAGCGATGGTCCAATTCTACTCGGACATCCCAGACTTCCTCATCCCCTGGATCCAAGCCCAAAAGATGTTCTGGGTCGCCACCGCCCCGCTCTCTCCAACCGGCCACATCAACGTCTCGCCAAAGGGGTACGAGGGGACGTTTAATATTGTCGATAGTAAGACGGTCTGGTATGAGGATCTTAGCGGCAGTGGTGCGTATTTTGAATTACTTTCTATAAAGGACTCACGTATGTTAGGCGTGGAAACGATCGCGCACGTACGTGAAAATGGACGCATTACGATTATGTTCTGTGCTTTTGAGGGGCCGCCTAGGATTACGAGGCTTTTTGCACAGGGTACGCATATTTTCCCTGCCTGCCACTAGATGGAATTCATCCAACGTGATGCAAAGGGACCGTACACGAATTCGGCACACCCGAATACGAATCCCTCATACCCGTCGATAAAAGACAACCAGGCTCGCGTTCTGTAATTATGCTGGACGTGTATAAAGTCAGCTCCGTACGTTCCCTTTTTTCCTTTCCCTCCTCCCTCCCTCCCTACACGACGAACACATGTAACAGTCATGCGGCTACGCAGTCCCGCTGTACACATTCAAAGCGCATCGGCTAAAGCTGAAAGAATTCTTCGCTCGTAAAGAGGAAGAGGATATATCCGCTTCAGCCAATTGTGATCCCTCAGAGGCTGAACCCCCGCATCCGGAGAAGGGGTTGAAGTATTATTGGAAGCTGAAGAATACGCAGAGTTTGGACGGGTTACCCGGCGTATTGGTCGGGCCTGATTCGACGAGGCGGTTTGAGAAGCGAGAGGGGCTGGTTATTAGGGGAGATGAGGAGAGTGTTTGTATTAGTGGGACTACCAAGGGCTGGGGATTGAAATCACTGGGAGAGGTGTGCGATTTGAAAGTGTTGATCGCATTTTCGCTTGGCGTGGGTGTTTCGGCTGCCTGGACGAGATTTGTGAGGGCTTGAGAGGCTGTATTACAATTGTTGTATAACCACGGATAGATACTAGAAGCAAAGCGCTTGGTGTCAAACGTCATTCACAAAGTTTGTTTGTTCCTATTGGATCCGGCGCAGTCCTGTCGATAAAGTATTCCAATCGAAGTGACGGCATGATAAAGCAGTGAAGGTTGTCCAGACCCAAACGTTCGTAAAAGCCTGGGGCAAGTAAGTGGCAAGCGAGATAAAGGAATTCTAGTGGTGGAAGGAAGTGTTGTTGGATGTCTGGAGTAGAATGTTGTGTTGAGGTGATGAATGGCGAGAATGAGCAATGTGTCCCAAAAGAGGCAGTCGGGACTAAAAAGTGAGCAAGAGGGCACGCGTTGTGGCTGAGCAAACAGAAGGAGATTATTATTTTTTCCCTTTAGACAGCTTGTACAAGCCCTTGTATAACCTCTAGTTGCCTCTGTATCTCTCTCTCCACATTGTATTCTTTGACGCTGTACTCCTTTGACGTTCTACTCCTTCTACTCTTCTCATCACTCATGGATCCCGCCAGTATCCCTCCTCTCACCGTACGTCTCTCTGCTCTTCCTCTCTCGCCTAGTTTACTCACTCTCACCCACAGCAATCCGACGCAATAGACTCGCTGCTCTCCCTCTCCTTCGCTGCAGAGGGTGCTGCGCCCATTCCCATTTCGGGGTCCGGCGCCAATGCTTTAGCCACTTACTCTGACACCACCCTCACCCCGCAAACGCCCCCCTCAGTCCCACTAGCCTCATCTCTCGGTAACGGCACAAAGTCCCACCGCCGCCTCGCATCCACAGGCAAGACCAGGCGGAGACTCAGCGATGCCCGCGAAGCTGCTAATCGACCCTTGTATGTGTCGTTACTTTTTCCCCCCCTTTCCCCTTATGATCGGTCCGACGATCATTCATCATTGACTTTTTGACCCCACAGACAAACGACGGCGGCGGCGCTCTCCCTCGCTTCCCTCTCCCTCTCCTCTTCGCCTCCTTCCATTCACCCACAACAGATATCCACCTCCTTGTCGGGTGCTTCTCGGTCCTTTGCACCGGCTCCTACTTCAGACGCCTCCTTACCTCTCACTGACGGGAGCAATATTCCACAGTCTATTTCTATCACAAGCAACAACGACGCCTCTGCGACCCCCATTCCCATAACTAATGGAAAGGGTGGGAAGAAGCGAGGTGTAGACCACAAGTGTGAGAGTTGTTCCAAGGTAAACTACTTCTTCTACTACACAGAGTGACGCTCAACGATGTTGGTGTAGATATACCGCCACCCTTCGTGCCTCATCAAGCATCGGTGGGAACATACCCCACACTGGCGCGAAGCCTCCAAGTTTGTACTCAGCAAACACCAGCAGGTGCAGCTTCTCGAGGTAACGCTCATTTCCCAAATTTGTCTGCACAACAACTGACCCTTACTCGTCCATCCCAGGCAGCAGCCATTCTCTCACACATCGCCCCCTCCGCATCAGGCGGCACCTCTCTCCCGGAAGACCGCTCGCTCTGGCCGTCCTTCCTCTCGGGGGGCTCGCTCCCCCGCGCGGATCCCGTAGAGGCAGAAGCAGAAGCACCACTCGCCGTCTCGGGCTCCGCGTTCCCAGTGTCTAGCTCAGTACCCGCTCCTTCGACCTTCTCACGTTCGAACTCGACGGGTCCTAGGTTGCATGATTATTCTATCCCGTCGAATGTCACGCAGGTTAGGCCGGGGTTGGTCAGTGTGCCTACGACTGGTTCCGTACCGCAAGCTGCCCAAGGAATTGCTGTACGGGGTACCGCTCCAGTGGTCGTACGGGGCACCGCACCGGTACCCATGCCCGTCCCAGCTTCGAACACGTATGCAGGGTACAGAAGCTCCGGCCCCTCTGAATCCTGGTCCTCTCGACACACCAACGGCTCGCACTACGCCCCCTCGTCGTATGGCGGTGAGACTAATGGGTCGTCGTATACCCACTCTCACTCTCCCTCTGAAGAACGCAGCAGCCTTGGTCGTGGCCATGGGAGGCAGAGTTTGATTCAGAACCACGCTGCGCCCCCAGCTGCCACTGGAGGGGGATGGTCACTCCCTCGCTCGTCCCTGCGCAGTGTATCCGTGTCCTCCCAATCTCGCTCGCGCTCCAATTCGGCGAGTGAGGAGAGCGTGGATGTGGATGTGGATGTGTTGGATGATTATGGTGGTGGAAATCCGTATACTGCTGGGGGGAGGTATCCGTTTAATGGGAGGAATACGATTACGAGGATGTGGAAGAGGGAAGAGGATGAGTTGAGTGTTGGGTTTAGTGTGAGGGAGGAGGATGAGGAGGATCATATGGTTGTTAGTGGGAAGGAGAGGGAGAGGAGGATGGAGGAGGAGGAGTGGGATGGGATGGAGATGGAGATGGAGATGGATTGAGTGACTGGGTTGGAAGGAAGGAATGCACACACGCCCTTGGGTCCGGAAGAACATCAACACTAACACCGACGGAATCACTTCATCCAATTCGCTCCTCTCCTTGGATTTCACTCTCCTCCATCGTCCCACACGCACACATTGTTCCTATCTTCTTTCCTCTCCATTCCCTTTCTTTTTTTTTCTTGTCGTTTCCTATTTCCAGCTGTTTTCTTTTACCTTCATTTCTGTATTTTTTGAATGTATCAACCAGCCCGTGGGCATTATTATAAACGTTCTTTCCTTCTTTTCTACCTTCTCACTTCAAGGCCATCCATCCATCCCCTTCAAGTTCCCCCCCCACCCCCTCATCACGTCCTCCCTTTCCCTTCCCTTCCTCGATTGTTTACTCTTCACGTCGTTACCCAACCTCATCCGCATCCAGATTCCACACACATTATCCGACGAACTCTGACCGAATGTTGTACGCCCAATCTCTTTCCTCCTTTTCTCGTCTGTCTCCTGCCTTCAACTTTCCCTCCCTCTCTCTCCCTCTCTGTTCAAGTGGCGAAACCCGGACTCTTGTGTTTATATAACCAACAAGTTCCAAATGAATGAATGTATTACTGTTCAACTGACATCACCTTGTATTTTCTAGCTACATCCCGCCTTCAGGCCATCATTAACGCTGGTGTAAATTGGAAATGCTGCGTATTGTCACTCAGTCCGAGGAGAAAAGTGTTTGGTGTTGTTGGATTTGGAAGTCGAAAGCTTTGCGCTCCGCGGAGAACATCCCTCCATGTGTTGTCCTCGTGCTTCACGTCTTCTTAAAATGAGGACACTTCATTTCACGAGGAGCTCGAGGGAACAGAAAAAAACATACTCCGTGGAGTTGAGTGCAAAAGTCCTCCCTCAAAAAAGAATTTTGGCGATAATAGGACAGTAAGTATGTGATTGTATTTTTAGGGGAGTGAGAGGGCTGCATATACCGAGGATGAGTGGAGTATATATATACAGAGCATGGAAATGAGAAGGGGCATCAGCGAAGAAAGCTGGATATATTCCACAGGAGCAGATTTTTCGCCGCATGGATTGGGGCCAAACTAGCCACCGCTACACCAAGCATGAAAGCCAAAACGTATCCGGACAACAGGCCTGTCTGCGTCTGCGTCGGACTCCGCAGGAGAACCTTGGGCGGGGGAGACGATGTTTGCGCGAGGGCGAGCGCAGGCAGCCCGTCCAAGCTCTCTGCGTTCCTCGTCCTCCACCACGCCATCATACCCTTCTCGCTCGGATTACTGCCACAGATGCGGTCCGCGCGCTCTTTCTTGGCTGCCCAGTCGATGAGCTGGGAGCGATGAGATTCGAAGGCGTAAAATGGGACTGCCCATCCGCACGTCTGATACCTACAATGAGAGCAAAATAAAACAAGGCAGGGTAGGGGTGCGCACAGTGCCAACTTTGAAGACGTCGATGATTATGACGGCTCGTGAACCGGGTTGGCGGATGGATGAGGGGAGCAGGAATTCGTATTCCTGACTGCCAATCTCGTGGATAGTGCCTGTGGGGGAATAAGTAGGTTTGATGTCACTGCGTACACGACTGACCTTTCCCGTATAGCCTGACGATCCTCGGGGGACCGTCAAAAGCGTTGAACAAGACGGTTACCCGCCCATTTTCACGAATGTGAGCTATAGTTTCGGCTCCTGGGCGTCCATCAAAGGCTGCTTTTTATCCGGAACTCACAGAAATAACGCACCCGACCCTGACAGATCTTCGTACCAGACACGTCGAGAATTCACAATGTGAAAAGTGCCTTCAATACCCTTCGGAGATACGTTGACATGGCCATCAGCAGATAAAGGCGCGGAGGCAACCCAGAATACATGTTGTTTCTTTATCCATTCGATGAGATATTCGGGAATTTCTGTCAGCGTCTCGCCCATCGTAAAAATTGAAAGGCTAGTTTAGTCGCCCAAGTGATGGTGTCAGAAAGAAAGACAGCGGCAGTTTGCTCAGGGTGCTGGACACGCTTGCATGGCTCGACTTTTTAGACCATGCACATGCATGTGAAGCTGACGGAACAGATACAAAACGGTCCTTCTTGATGAACTGAACCGCTCAGGAGACCTTCCTTCCTCCTATGCCGGCGGCATATAAGAGTCTTGGATTCCGTCATAGAAAATGTGCCTTCTCATCTGGTTCGGAGAAGGTCGTGGAGTGGGCCGTTCCTGGAGTGAAGTCCTCCGTCTGTTCCTTTCACGTTTTTGGGGCGATGCACCACGATGGGGATTCATCGTCTAGAAATCGATAGATATGTACAGTTTGGCACCGGCGGGTTGAGATGCTAGCTCCTTTCCGTGGATGAGGAGAAGGAGAGCCAACCGAGGAAGTTGCGAATTCGGGGCCTGTAGACAAGCGAGATACGGCTGTCATGTGTCTGGGACGCGCGTAGTAAAGCCGAGGACATTCTGGGAGCAGGGTTGGAGCGAGAACGTGTATGTATATATTCATTGACAGTTCGAGGCCAGTCGTGGTCATGCAGACCTGAGAGGAAATGAGATAGTTGTTGCTGATCGAAAGCGGCATTGTCTTCCCACAATCCACTTGCTTCCCGAATCCCAACCACCTCTGCAAAATGTCCGCTTTCCGCCTGGTATTGAAGGAATCGTTTTGGAATAAGGGAATAACAAAAGGTACTTCCAGCTATCGAGGTATCGATAGACTATGTTTCGTTCCACGAGCTTTGCCTTCTCCACCAGTGAAAGTCCTTCGACAGAAGATCGAAAAGATGGTACAAACACTTGGGTGGCACCTCGTCGTTCTATGGGGAAGATCCGCGTGGCTGCTCCTGAACTGGACAATATGAAGGCTTGGTCTAGCTCCGTTGGCAAAGTTTGAAGATTTATTTAAGTGGTTCGCATTTCACGTCTATAGTTGGCTGCCACAAGCCATCATCTGACGGTAGCGAAAACTCAGATCAGGACGAAGAGTAGACGCCGCCGGCTACAGGTAAATTGAAAAGATACAGAGTTATAGCATTTACTCGTCAATCAGCGATCCTTGCAATCAACCAGGCAATTGGTGGTGTCAAGGCAGCTCAAGCCTCGGAGCATGTAAACCCATTTGTCGATCTCTTCTATCCTTGTTAATTTTTTCGACCAGATATCATGGACCTTTGAGAAAGAGGCTACGCCACATCAACCACTCCTTCTCCGACACCAACGCTGATGCATGATGTTTGAACCGGTCTGATTCAAAATGACCAGGAGGATGAACGGAGCTCATAAACCCACCGAATGAGACCACGATAGCTCCATCAACCCTGCAGTGGTTGTACAACCCAACTTACCTTTAACTGAAAAAGGGACATTGACTGGACGAGCTTGGAACGCGTCTCCCATGCGGATATACTTTGACCCTTTGAGAGTCTTCCTCCCTCAAATGTCGTTCCGGACTTGTAGCCGAGACTCTCCCATCCTCGACAAGTTATCCGAAGAAGTAGCTTCTTCGTATCCGAATCGTTAGCGGGAAGTTCTATTGCTTATTTTCGCACTCCTTGCCCCGGTGATTCAGGTGGATCTGAATGGGTTTTTGCTTCTGTGGGATGGTCCTAGCAATCTGACACCCTTTGATTCGCTGACCTCACCAGGCCTTTCCAGGTACAGGCCTAGGAAGTTATTGTGTCTGTCAAACTTGGAATCTGTGGTGGTCAGAGAACTACAAAATAATAAATCATGAGGCTGATACCCGCTCAAATGTTTATTTGTTATTTCCGCTGTCGTCGGCGTCTATGTATGAAGGGGCAGTCGCAGAATATTGTATTTGTTGCGACGCGTCGTTTTGAGTTGCTTCATGCGGTAGCACCGTGACTGAGACGGGTTTAGCAGCTCGTTTTCACTTGACTCCATGCTGTTGCCTTGAATGTGGCACACTGCGACCGCGAGAGTACGCGAGTACTTTTTACAAATGATGAGTCAAGATAGTTTTTTCTAGCGAAGCCAACTTGTATCGTTCAGTAGCTCAACTGTGACGGATGTGCCAGTGGACACGTGTGGACCTTTCACCTTCCTTGCAGTCTCTCTAGGCGCCCGCCAATCTGCCGTCGTTCTACAGAGACCGCACTATGAGCTCTGTCCCTCCACAAAGCCGTTCGAATCTATTGGATGGTCGAGGAGGAAGTAATATGGTAAATGCTTCCTCATTCAAAGAATGTAATATCTCTGAAAATGCTCAGGCAGATACCGCCAAGGCGCCTCGCTACTGAGCGTTTTTCTATCCGTGGCCTCCCATTCAGTTATCTTATTTTCATGGGTCAACAGTATACTATCGCTTATACACGAAAGATGGCGCGATCAAGTCGAACAACCCCATCTACGCTAACGATGAATTCATCGGACGCACTCTTTCAAGACTCATTACGCCGCCGCATACCGTGTTATCAGTTAAGAATCATCTGTTCAAGATTGAAGGTTTCAACGCAGGAACCAGCTCCACTCTCATCGGATCCTTTTCACACGCGGAAGCAATGGAGGCGTCTGCGCGCGTACCGCTCAAAGGAGACTCCGGCCCCGGCTTGTTTGAGGACGATCCCATGATTCTTGTGGTTGAACCAAGGGGCGACGAAAAGCGGAGCCTGCCTCTAAAGCAGAGTACGCTCCCCGATTCTGTGCAGCATGAACCACGTTACCGTCTGTGTCAACACTCTGTATACCCTGCTATAGATTCTCACGTCTCTGCAGTTTATTATCGAATTTACAACAAGGGTGGCGCGATAGCTGCCAAAATGTCTTTTGATACCGACGACGAATTCTTGGGTCGCGTCGATACACTCTCTGTTACACCGCCTCATACTGTCGCTTCCCTCGGGTTCCGTATTACGAACGCAGAAGGCGTCGTGAAGAGCAAGATCCAATTATTTAAAGATACGGACGGCGACGCTCTCATGAATGACAATGATCAGTTGTCTCTCCTTGGGCACACATATCAGGGATGCGCAGAGGATGACCCCATTGCGGTTGTAGTATATGAGGATGAACCTCAAGTTGGGGAGAATAATATGTTTTCGAAGCAAATTCAAGGAACATTAACGTGGGGTAAGCAAAAGTATTCATTTTATCGAGTTGATTCTTACAGACGCAGCCTCGTCTTCTGAAAATCTTTCTGTGTGGCGTTGTATAACAAAAGGTGAGACATTACATACAGGTGGTGTCAAAGATAAGACAGAGGATCATTGGTGGACATGGTAAGCACTATTTTTCATATCGTGGACATTTAATCAGCTCTGTCATGCTAATCTAAAGAGGGCCCTTTCAACGGCTATATGGCAATCAATGCTTCAGGAAAGAAGGGCCGTGAGGGGCCGTGAGTGAAATCCCTATTTCCTTCCAACTTCGTTGAGTGACTTGGGTGTAAATTATTTCCTTATAACAGTCGTTTGCGAGAGTGAGTGACAGTCCTTTACACTTCCGAGTCATTTGGCCTTTCATAACTGACTTTCGTAATGTAGGTTACGCTAAGCTCTGCTAGGCATACGCCTTCTTTACACTACGCCTGAACCTCAGATGTACCCTCAATGAATTATTCTTTCGGTTTGTGAAAGGTTTTCATGTAATGAGCCAACGAAGAAGCGATTATGGCAGCGCCATAGTTGTGACGGTAGCGCTGAGGCTCAGTCATAAACGGATCCTCCTCTTCTTTATAATTACTACATTTTCATCGGACAAACCACTCTTCTGACACGAGGATATATGTATGTAGAGCGTCACACTCCCCCAAAGGAGGATTACGGCACAGAGGCAGATGACCGACACACCGCTCAACATGTGACTCGTCGATTGAGTACCTGCAAGTTACCTGGAAACAGATGGTGTTAATGAGACCTTGAAAAGAAGCGGGGTTAGACGACGTGTGCGTGGTAAAAGCTCTTAAATACTTAAGTCAGATGTTGGGATCAAGAAAGGAGAGGGCTCTGGGTGGAAAATGTAGCTTGTTGCTTGATCATCAAAGGCGGAGAGGGTCCTGATGCTCGTTTCCCCCGTCCTCCCCATCCTTCTCATCCATCTGGCCTTCTTCGTCAACTTTTCCCCGCATCTTCTCGGACCCCATACCAGCTTCTCTGCCGTCTTGTCCTGTCATTTCGTGAGGGAGAAGTATGAGGTCTCCGACTGAGACTATAGCAGGTGGGAGTGATGGAGTTGGTAACGTGCGTTTGAGTTGAGAGTCCCTCGACGGGTTTCGCGAAAAGGGCGTCAAAAGGCGGCAGATAGTGGCGATGTCGATAGCTGTTTTGCCCCTCAAAAGACGCGTTATTGTCACACTGAACTCTGCTGAACATCGGGTTAGCTTAGCCCTTTGAATTACGGATGAGGGAAGGCGCACCTCGAAGTAAACGTTCGGATTGGCGAAGAACGTGGTATGGGTGAAGGGTCGTCATGTATGCACTTACTCAGTGGCGGAGCCAAGGGACTTCACGGGAGTTGCGAGTTTCGTTATGGACGAGGGATCACAATGTCCAGAAGTTTTGGGAGGCTGAGTATGATACGTAGTGATAACTGCGTTGCATTTTAGTCCTTAGTTCTGGAAACGGGCTGGAGATTACACACCTTTGCAAAGTCCCCTGGGTCTTGCATTCTTTTCCATGCACGGCATCTACATTTATCGTCTCCAGCGATTTTGACAGCCTGCGGGCAAAAGGTCAACTTGATTACTGACGTCGGAGAAACCGAATACATACCTTTCTTGCAGAACTCGATCCGGCCAGCCGTTGCTACGATTCTGGACCATGAACGGTGTGGTGGTGATGGTTTATTGCATTTGCTTACTCTCCTTTATTCCTTAAACGGAAGATAGTTCGCACTTAAGTGCAAAGGGGCTCTAGTGAAACATGAGATCTTCAGACAGTATTCACCCCACCCGTCAATGTCCCATAACCGACAAGAATACCCGCCGCTACGCAACCCAATCGACCCGGGGGGTGGTTCCCTCGATTGGTATTATGGGGACCATGCAGGCGGTATGATTTTTGATTTCAATTTCGGCAAACACAACGGAAGAAAACTTCATGCACTATGTCTCAACTACCTTGCTTGGTGGTATACGACTCGGACGGCATCGGGTCGTAGCGTACGTTTCTCGTTATTCAACTTCACATTGGACACTGATCTTCAAATACCAAGGGGTATGTCGGAAATCGCCGAGAGACACGGGGTAGGGGGGGAGGGGGGGGCATATCAGCCTTAAACGAATTTTTTTTTTGATGCCGTCAACAGCTTCGGAAGGCCAACACCGATGATTTGAAGGCATTTCGGCCCTTTTTTAGCCCTACTGACATCATTCTGACACAGCTCGAGTCATTTTGGATGAGCCGGATGGCAAAGTCGCCGTGGACCCATACAGCCCGGATTTTTTCCCACAGCCTTCCTTGTTAAACGTTAGCCGGAGATGGCGAAGAAGAACAAAGTGCATTTGACATGTCCATATTCATGTGTTTGTTGATGTTTCAATAATGGAAACCCTCTGAGTACACAGCGTCGAGTACTCGTTACTGTGATACGTGCAAAGTAAATGTAAAAATTGGCTTTGGCGGAGACACAAACTGGCAAGGCCATCTTGATAGCGCAGCCCACGGCAAGAACTCCGTCAAACCCACCAACTCCATCAAGTCCTTTTTCAACCAGTATCACCTTACATGCCAAGGGCTAATGCCTGCAGGAGGTTGGTTTTGCGATGGCAAGTGTAAACGGAATGCAGGATTTACTGTATGGAAACGATGCAGACAGAAATAGAACTCAGGGATTTCTTAAAATGGTACTCAGGGACTTCTTAAAATGGAAATATATACCTAATTAGGAAGGAGGGGGAGGGGGGGAGGGTCTAGGCTGACCTTAAACGAAAAATATAACCCCGTGTACTAAACGAATTTTTTGCATACCCCTTGCTAAATACAGCATCCCACCCTAAGTGCCATTGAACTATACGTGGACGGGCTGAGAGAATATGCAAAGGACAATTACCTCGATTTCGTTGTGCCGTTTGGACAGAAACATGGAGGACAAACCATTGGCGAATGCAGGGATAAGAAGTGGATGGTGTGGAGTTGCACAAAACCGGACCTGATAATCAAGGCAAATCATTCGCATTCCTGCTGCAAAACAAGAATACCCACTGGCCCTGCTGTCCTCCCTAGCATCCCATATATTTCCTTGCTGTCGACTATCACTTGAAAAACCCACGACATTACAACCAGACACGGGATATTGGCGAGCTGCTCAGTGCTACAAAATATGCTGATGATAAAGACCTTCAACATGAAGAGGAGGAGGATGAGTCGGACCTCAGTGACATCGTTGTGCCGGACGGTTACGTTGAGTATGAAAGTGATGCTGAGAGTGACTCGGATTCGGACGAAGGTTGTAGAAAAGGAGTGGAGGTTACATCACCAAAGGGAAAGAAACGTACATTGCATTTTTGCCCATTTAGTGTCTTCTCAACTGACGCCTGGACTGCAGCTAAAAAAGCAAAGAGCTCAGCAGCGACGTCCAAGGGAAAGAGCCCCCTAAAAGTCCGTCTAAAAAGACGCCCAAGAACATAATGTATATCTCCCTTATACGCAAAGTGCCAGAAATTTTTACTCACTTTTGACAGAGACCCGCTGAACGACTTCATCGTCGACGACGGCGTAAGCGATGGTGATGCGTCATATGAATCGTTGGCTACAGAGACAAAATCACGACAGGGAAAATCTGCACAACGTACGTTCTGTTTCCCCCTCGCTCAATCTTTTTAGTTGATTTTTTGGTTTCAACAGCTGGCTCCCCTAAAAAACCATCAAAAAAGACTCCCAAGAAACTAAAGTATATCTTCCCATCAGAATATGGAGAGCTGTACAAATTTCATCAATAGAGATTCCTTCGACGGCTTCCTCGTTGACGACAGCTCACACGATGGTGATGCGTCGTTTCAATCTTCCAGTACTGAGACGGAGTCACGAGAGGACTCATCATCTGAATCCTTGAGTGCAGAGATAGACTCAGAGGCGGCTTCAACTATCAGTAGTGTGTATTCGAAGCATTTTCCCCATAACCTGCACTAATTAGGCACCCTTCTGACACCAGGTCGACAAGTCACGCCAGAACCGGACTCGAACCAGTCTACAAGCAACGGTGGGAGCCCCTTTAACCTGACTTAGACTGGTAGCTGAGAATTCCAGGTTATTCCACACCGTCTCCAAAGGCCAAAAGGACGAATCATTCTCGTAAAGTGCAACGGCAATCGAACAATAGAGATCCTATCAGCGGTGACGTGCAGGTTCCAGGTATGTGGCCTTTCCTCCCTTGCTCCTCGCTAACTTCAAATTCATAAAGAATCCTCCTATTTTAAACTACGTAGCGCAAAAGATGGACCGCCTCGGACGGCGAGATCCCGGAAGCGGCAAGGTACTTTCTTGTCCGATTACTCTTATCTCCTTTTTTTACGCAACGACAAGTGACACCATCCTCGGAATTTGACGGCGTCGAGGCAGAGGCTGGGAGTGAGGGTGACCATCGAGAAACAGACTCAGGGGCGGCCTCAACTGTCAATAGTGCGTATTCTTGTCATAATCTGCGTTTTAATCAGGTGGTTCAACCTTTCTCGCACCAGCTACGCCAGAATTGGATTCCGACAAATCTGCGAGCGAAGGTGCTGCTTCAGCCTGTTCCAGATTGGCAATTGAGAATTAACCTAGAAGACTCAGGCTATGCTACACCAATTCAGAAGGACAGACGGACAAAACAATCTCGTAAAGTGCAAATACATTCAAACAACAGAGATGTTTTCGACGGCGACGTGCGGATTCCGGGTATGTGACGTCTCTATCTTTATTCGTCGTTAACTTCGATCTATGAAGAATCCTCCCCTTCCAAACTACGTCGCGCAAAGGTGGTTGTTGATTCTGAAGATGAACCGCCCCCGAGGGCGAGACTCTGGAAGCGACGAGGTACTTTCTTCTCCAATTTCGGCTCCCCGTTTTCTTACGAATACTAGTGACACCATCCTCGGACTCTGATGTAGTCGAGTAAGCAGAGGCTGCGATCGAAGGCGAGCATCATCCTCATCTCATTCATCTGGCAGCTGAGCTTCATCCTCAGGCTTGAATGAGAGCGACGAAGACGATTTTGAGGAAAATGTACAAAGTCCTGGTATGTCAGTTCTTGCCATACATTGCCGTTTAAACCAATGAACTTCAGGCCCTTGTGTTCTGGTAACCCCACATCGAAGGGTAGTAAGTGATGATGAAGACGAAGCAGGTACGGCTCCTTCAACTGACCACATTTTCAATGCTGTATCCGATGTATAGATTTGACGTGCACCAAGAGTCATCGTGAAAAACCGTTCATATTCTCTCAAGTCCAGACACTTCGTCCAAGATCCACGAATAGGCGAAAGAGGGTGGGATCTGTGCTGCTTGGATATTGTTTTCCCTCGCCTTACTCATTCCTCATTCACAGCACCTCCATCCAAACATGGACTGCGCGATCTAAAGCCCTTGAAGCTCTTTGATGGTGATGATGTCAAAGCCCCCAGACCGATTCCCGCTCAAGAAAGCTCGTCCAGTTCTCGCGTTCTAGCACCTCAACAGAAAAAGCGTTCACAAAGTGGGTATCATGTTGTTCATGAAGCGACTTTTATTCACTTTGACCTCCCTTTTAGTTGCGTCATGGATACGCCAAAGGAATAAACTAGAGTCGGAGGAAGTAGGTAGTCGAAGACCGAATATAGGTTTGATACTTGATAGGCATGTCGCTCAGAAACTAATTCTGCTACAGAGACTTATGTCGTGCTACTTTGAAACGGAAGCGAAGGTCTTTTGAACTTAACAATAACAATGACGACGGGGGCCTTACATCGTATGCTGGTAGGCCTGGTATGTTTCGACTCTACCTAGATGTGCACAACGAAGCCTGAATCTGCTTCCTAACAGGGCAACCTGTAGTCCAAAGACGTCAACGTAAAAAGAAATTGCTCGAAGGTATTCTCAGCAAAATTTGCCATACACGTTGACTAGGGCTTAACGAAAACGTCTGTAGAACCCGAAACACAGGACTTTTGCACCACATCATTGTCCAGAGGAACGGGGAACAAACACATCTGTAAACTGTATATCAACGTGTCAGTGTATTTGTGGAAGGCAAATATAAATTGGGAACTATGTGTATAATGCGAGCGACGAAGACGATTTCAGGAAGATTGTGGAGCTGTGGTGTGTCACCTCCCTTTTAGCAGACATTGTCATTGCATAGTTTAAACAAGCAATCAAAATTTAGGACCTTGTGTCCCGGCAACCCTGGACCCCATCGACGGAGAATAACTTGACGAGGACGAAGAAGGCATCCTTTTCAACGTAAAATTGACATAAACCAAAATCGGATATGTTCATCACAACAAGTAAGTGACAAATGGACCGCAATCCTTCTTTTTTTTTTTTCGTTCGATTTATGGACACAATTCAGACTACTTACATTTACGAGTTATTGAAGACTTCGACGCCAACAGGTTCGAGTTAAGAAAGAAGAGCTGTTCGCCGGTAACCTAAGACGCGGGCAAGCTAATAACGCATGAGGTACCACTCATCAGCTTTTTGGTTTAAGCACAATAGCTGAATGATTCCAGTGAACATCAATGGTCTAATAATATTAAAAAAGGAAACCAAAAGTACAGGTCTCGTGGTAGCAAAGGAAGGAGAGGCATGTTCGAGAACATTCACCTTCTTCAAACCTCTTCATCTGAAGCGACTCGGAAGGAGTGAGACCTGTAAAAGCCGAAAGATACTGGGGAGGTCGGGGGGGGGGATGATTACAAAAGCTGATACCGTAGAGTAACCGATGGAGAGCAATTATATACATAAACAGATCATTGTGTTTTACTGCAATAAAATAGGTGTGAATGAGACGTCAAATAGACGCCCAATAATCAAATATAATGTGTAGCGGAACCATAAATACCAGCACAACGACTAATCAATGACAATGCAATCATCATCCTCAAGTCCATCCTCCAGACCATCCATCAACACCAAGCCATCCTCTTCCAGCCGTCGCTTCTTGCTCGGGCTCTGTGTTTCTTCCGCTTTACGTTTCTTTGACGTGGCGTTGGCGGTTGGCTTAGTTTTCATGGGGGTTGGCTCCAGATCGATGACCCCGTTCTCGTCTTCCACAGGCAACGGGCGTTTTGCGGAATTACGCGGAGGAGTCTCTGGTGGAGGTGGGGTGGGCTTCACTTGTTTGGGCGGATTGGGCAATGGCGAGGGGAGGATGAAGGAAGGTGCATCCGCAGGGTGATTTGGTCTAGAAATGAAGGGGGTCTCATTAATCATTGTTCACCTTGTAGATGGTGACAAAAAACTTACGGTAAAACACCCAACCCAACTGAGATCGTCGCTCTATCCCCCTCCTCATCAACGATGGTCAAGAACTTGCCCCGTGTCACGTTAAGGCTCTCCAACGTCCTTTCATTGTTATCGTCCCAATCTGGGTCACTTAGCACCCTCTTATCCTCGTATACGCTGACCTCCCGCTTGTCGTCACCCAAGAGTCCTTTGATCACATCGCCTAGGACAGCTCGAGACGGATCGCAGAGTAGAAGGGCGTAGGTGTCCCTACATATCCCACATGCGGGGTTTGGAGGGCTAAGAGTGATACTGCTCAATGGAACGGCGGGTTTGAATTGGAGATGCACGTTCCGCATCTTGTCGTAGGTTTTGCGTAGGAGATGGAGGGCTTGTAGAACAATGAGGCCAGAGACAATGGCGTTTGTTGTAGCAATGGCTGGGATAATGTTGCCAGCCATCTCTGTGGGGAAACGCCGAATTAGTCAGATCAAAAGGAAGAAAAAGATGGCGTGTGCTTGCCTTTGACTTCCCAACGAGTCTTAGTCCCAATGCCATACGCTGTCGAGCGAAGGTTAGAGGACGCAGTGACGAAGTCAAGAGTGTCATCGTCGTCTTTATCAAACGAGATAGTGTCTTCTCCCCTTTTTAGTCGAGCTGCGAGTCGATTCGTACTAAAGAAAGTCAGGGATGTGATGAAAAAGTACAAGAGCAACAGTCAGACTAAACGCACCTTGAAACAAACAGCTCAAGGTTGTCTTTTAGCGTCAGCTCACGCTGATCTTTCAAGGCTGGTGCGCCTTTGACTTCACCATTCGTGGTGGGTACTGGTGGTTTTTTGGATGGTGATGGTTTTTTGGATGCTAATGGTTTTTTGGATGCCGATGGTTTTGCGGATGCTGATGATTTTGCAGATCCTGGTGTTTTTGCGGGTGATGATGGTTTTGCGGATGCTGATGATTTTGCTAGTCTGCTGCTTCTACGTCTACTTCCGCTGGCTACAGCATCTGTCCCGTTATGGGTCGCCGTTCCGTTTTGCTGAGGAATGACGGTGTCGTTCATGATTGTGTCGAAGTCCAAAGGAGTTGGAGGGGCACGTGAACGCCACATATCCTCCATGACCAAAAGGTTCTTGATGTCAGCATTGAAGACCTGTCAGAAGACGTGGTTAGCATAAAGGGGTGCAAAGACATGTAGCTATCTGCAAACTTTTTGAAACACCATCTTGGCAGCATCCGAGCTACTTGACGATCGCAAAGCATTTCGCACAGCTTTGAAGGCTTGAGCCTCATTTCTTAGGGTTGCAATTTCTTGCGCTGGAAGGGAGATCACTCAGACTCAATCGCCTGTAAGCATATCAAAGGCGATACACACCGTTTTCGCCCTGCTTTTCGGCCTCGTCCAGTTCTCCAACTGCATCTTCGTCTTCTCCGAATAGTTGTCCCATAAGATAACTCTTACTCCATACTATACAATGGATAGGTTGACTTGGCGTTGAGCGTATAGTACAGACAGGGAATGTTTTAGGTGTGGCTTTGGGTATACAGTCAAAACATTCAGTACGATCCTATAATAATGTAAGATCAGCACCGAGGGTCACATGAATGAACAGGGTAAATACCATAAGCAGAGGCTGCACTTGACCAAGATATCCAGCTGTTCCCGATTCTACAAGTGGTACCCGAGCGGCCATACACATTTTGTTGACGTGCCTGCGCGCATCTAGTGACAAAAGTTCAGAAATGCAGACAGTATCGGAAGTAGGTGGCTATACCCAGGTTGTCCAGAGCGTTTAAAACAATATCAAATTTCTGGAACCATTGTATGTCATATTGCGGTTCCTTGATGTTGTCATGAATAGGTATAATCCGAACGTTGGGATTGAAACCAGAAGCTGTTTGCGCTGCAACCTGATGTAAGAAACGTGTTAGTTAAGGAGTTGACTTGGAAACATGTCCCTCCTCCGCCGGATCGTGTTCGCGACGGAGACAAGAGCAATTCATCCAAACTACCACAAGACGTAGCTGAATAACCGTGCAAGACCGCCCTTAAACTTGGGCCGGAGGAAAAAGACAAATGGCACCCAGCCGCAAGATGCCAGGAAACAACAACCCATCCATTCGCCGACGAGACGCATATGGCAAAAAGCAGGAGCAACTGGTGAAGGATAACACCCACCAAAGCTTTGCTCTGCTTAACATCCTTCTTCTTGAACAGAAACTGTCTATTCAGGTTTGACAGGTCGATAGTGTCTAGATCCAAAAGCGTGATTTCGCCAAAGCCCGTCAAGACGATATTCTTCACTGAATCCCAAAGTCAATAAATAAAAAACACTCTAAAACCCATATAGACTCACGTAATTCGCATCCAATACCGCCAGCACCGACGAGAAGAACTCGGGTGCTTGAGAGTTGGTCATGCAACTCTGGCCCCAAAATGGCCCTGGCGTGGGCCGTACGCGCTTTGGCTGTGGACATCGTGATATAAACACGAGAAAAAGACGAGAATATTGTAGTTCTATAGCAATGAGGCGGGAGACGCTAGTCGTTGTAATCACCGCTTAATGGCGCTCAACAGAAGACGCGATGTCACACAAAATGCGTCGGGTCACACAGGTTGTCACACCAATTTGACCCGACAATAAAGACGACTCGGAGTCTTTTGTCGTTCAAAATGTCGTCCAAATCGCGCCCACCTCCACATTCGATTTGGAGGTCCTATTTTCCTCTTCATTTTCTATATTATCTTGCGTGGGAGAACAAACATCAATGGGCCCAACCTTGACGAACAGTTCTGAGGCGGCCTACTTATTACGAACCTTGTGGAGCGCAATCTTCTGCTTCAAGCTCTTGGCCCTGAGGTTGACGACGCCTCGATGGAGAATCACCAATGGAAATGCCTTATAGCTGGAGACAACAAGAAAAACGCCCGCGTGTCCTAACCGTGAGTTTGAATCGTCGTGATGAGACTCAACGTCAAGCGGAATACACTAGAGACGGAAAGAGTACTCTGGACGGGATCAAATGGCGGACTTCTTCTACGTCGATCACCTGGCACGGGTCAGTCTGCGTTCAAACGGTCTATAACATGACCCATCTGCCTTGTCAGCCTTCAATATTCTTTTCTCCTTTCCCCAGAACAGATGTGGTACATCGCTGCCCTCCTTGTTGTACTCAGTATCACTCTTTTGCAAGTCGATGCGGCTCACATGAACCACCCGAGTCAACATCGAATCGACTTGACGCCTGCTCGTCAGCCACACCACAAAGTTGTAGTCGCACACTTCATGGTTGGGAATACTTTCCCATATAAAGTCCTGGACTGGGTGAAAGGTTGTACTTATCTACATTATCTGACGAATGTTCTTATCTTAATGACTTTATAAAAACAGATATCAGGCTCGCCTCATCCAAAGGAATTGACGCCTTCGCACTCAACATTGGGAGTGAGCCATGGCAACCCGACCGAGTCGCCGACGCGTACAGGGCAGCAAAGGCTGTTAGCAATTCAAATAACCTCCTCGGTCATTTATCGCAACCATTCAAGCTTTTCTTATCCTTTGACATGAGCGCTATACCTTGCGCCTCCGCTTCAGACGGTAATCTAATACGGCACTACGTTGATACGTACCACGCACATCCGAACCAGCTGACATACGGCGGACAACCATTCTACTCCACTTTTGCAGGCGAGGGGTGTACGTTTGGTGCTGGGGGTTTGAATGAGGGGTGGATGAACGTAATGAAAAAGAATCCGGTGACAGGAACCCATTTTGTGCCCTCTTTCTTCATCGATCCGGCAAGTTTTCACAATATCACAGCTATGGACGGCGCGTTTAGCGTGAGTCCTTCACTTTGGATTAATGACTTTTCCTAGCTTACCCTGTTGTTAATGTATAGTGGAACTCTGCATGGCCATTGGGCAACACTGCCATTACTTTCGACTACGATCGAGAGTACCTATCGCATCTCTCTGGTCGAACATATATGGCAGGCGTATCACCGTGGTTCTTTACCGTGAGCCTAATTTTCCTCCATTCTCTCGTCCAGGCTAACTCTTTTCAAAGCATTATGCGAAAAATACCTACAACAAGAACTTTATATATCGTCCAGATCATTGGCTCTTCGCAACACGTTGGGAGCTCTTGATCACGCAGCGCGACTCAATTGATCTAGCTCAAGTCATAACATGGAACGATTATGGCGAATCGCATTATGTCGGTCCGATTGAAGGTGGACAGCCCAACTCCCAGGCGTGGACGAATGGATTTGACCATCAAGGTTAGTTTGGTCTTCATGCACGCGCTTCTGGACACCATCATATCTTCTTTCTTGCGGGTTTACAGGATGGCTTGATCTCATGCATTACTATATCATTGGTTTCAAGACAGGTAAATACCCCGTCGTCACGCGAGACAGGATCTTTCTATGGGGTCGCCTCTCTCCCGCACAAGCCAATACGCCAGATCCCATTGGCAAACCAGCCAACTATGATATCGTCAGTACTCTCACAATTGCCCCTAATCCGCACCGGCTAAACTCTCTTTTCAACAGACACAAGACGCCGTTTGGGCAGTCGTCCTCCTCCCGACGCCAGCGCACATCAAACTCACATGTGGACCCTCTATCGTCTCCATGGAATTGCCCAGTGGACGTTCGAAGCTAAGCCTCCCGTTGACGCGGTCATGCAGTGTGGTTGCCGTTTTGTATCGGAGGGGGAAGCAAGTGTTGGCGTTTGCGCCGAAGGGTTATACTTTTACAGAGAATCCGTCGAATTATAACTTCAACGCATTTGTAGCTGCTTCGCCTTAAAGCATTGTACTAGTAGGCAACCACTGTATTAGTAGGCAACCGAAGGAATGTCAATGTACACCACTTTCTACAGGAATGATTCCATGGATCCAAGGTATGTAGGTACGTACTACTTTTCTCGAGTATATACCCATTTTCAAAACATTAGGTTGTCCTTATCTTTACAGCGATGCATCATACAAAAGGATGTGAAGCAGTTGCGAAACGCACAAATATATAGATATGATAAGAATGTTCTACAACTTCAGCACACAAAGCAAGTCCAGTGAAAACGAGTGACTACGTGAAAGATTGGGGGGGAAGAGCATTGTAGGTAGGGCACAGTTGATTCCATGCAGCTGTAATGAAAGACACTGAGAATATATGAGGTGAAGACGCAACTGGAACGTACGAGGAGGGGCGCTACCAGCGATAGTTGGAACATCTACAGCGAAGACAACTCCCAAGCCGCTGCCAGGTTGTAAATCAGTGGAGTTATTGGGAGAATATTATGGAAAGACGAACAGGACCATATGCCAATCAATGTGGCTAATTACATAAAATATGAGTTTGTGATCAACTTCCTGATAACAGAATGCGCTCACCAGTGCAAAAACCACGGGCCCGCATTGTTCGTCGTAAAACGAATGGTGACGTTGTCCCCATTTTGCCCTATACTGACCACGTCCCGACGGACAGGATTCACAAAGTTGTAAGTTGAACTACCTGCACTGCGCACAACGTCGAAGGTGTTCTATCACCACACAACTTATGAGTAGAGATTCCTACGGGAACACGATTCGGAAACGTACCCCGTGCAAATGAAGCGGATGCTGAACGAAGGAGGCATTCATCATTTATGTCAACTTCAAGACAATGACGGAGTGAGCACGTACCGGGCCTCCAATCGCAAGCGCGACTGCTGGCATCGTAACTTCAACAACCTTGTTGCGAGGAAGGACGTACACGCTTCCGGTAGGCAATAAGTCTTGTGCGGTTGTCGCTCCACTCAAGATCTGTAAAAGGACGGGAACAGAAGGTGGGACGAAAGCAGCCCCGTTGAGAGTATACAAGAACTGGGTATAGTTGAACGCGATATTCAGATTGATATTGATATCAGCAGCTCCGGGCTTTGGAGGGCCTGGGGCGCCTGGGTTCAACAGCGGGTGAAGGTCGGTTTCACGCATCGGCATGGTGCTGGGAGTTTGGGTACTGGTGGGGTCTTGATTAGGTGCGCCAGCGTATTGAAGAACAGCCGAGTTGATGCCGCCGGAAAAGCCTGGCGCCCCAACATTAGGAAGCGCACGTATCCAGTAATTGTCAATTGGTTGAGTGGCGGTTAGAACGAATGAGTATCGCTGTCCAGCAAATATCTGGATGGAGTCAACAGTCGTTGGTGTGACGCTGATGCCGTCGACTTCGATGATGGTCTGTATGTCTTATGAGTGAGAGAGCTGTTAGATAATAGAATCGTTGAACATGCCATGGTGTGTCCGTCGATGGAGAAAGTGAAGTTGGGAAGGCATGAGATTGAGACCAAGCGGAAACGATAGCGCTTGTTTTGAACAACGGTGATGTTTGAGAGGGGAACGGCAGGTCCGCCAGAGTAACGACCTTTCCCGTTGATCAATGTAGCGTCTGGTGCGGGGAAAGGGTTAGATTTAGGCGATACGGTGTGATACCTTAAGTTTAAATTTCAGCAATGAGAATTAAAACAATGCGTAATATTCTTACCAGTCCGCGAGAGTTATAACAGTTGTTTCTGGTTCAATTAATTAGCGAATATTGCTTGTAAATGTAAAGTGCGACTACCATCATCGATATCGTATCTAACAGGAAGAGCTAATTAGTTGAAGGGGGAAAAGTCAATCTGCAACAATAAACGCACAGAGCTCTGTTTGGGTCCAATTTGTCGTAAATCACAAGAGGACCTCTAAGACCATCACAATATTGTGTGGCTAAAACGAATGACGATGAGCAGGCTCGACATCGAGATGGGGGGCAACATACAGTGATGAGAATGGTACCAAAAGGTTCCGGCCTGGTCAGGGACGGAGAACTGGTATAAAAATGAGTTGCCTGGAGCGATGGGACATTGCGTCACTCCGATTGGACCGTCCGCCCAGCTTGAGCGATGCTGAAACATGCCGTGCCAATGCTATATAATTCGGGCGATGTCAATCTTTAAGAAAGGACAAAGATAAAAGCAAACTCACGATGCTGGTGGTTGTCAACATTGTCGTGTCGGTCAAATCATTTATGACATTCATGAAGAAAGTGGTACCCTGAAAGTTAACATTAGTTCAAGGTTCATACACCGGAGAAAAGGGAAGGCCCAACCTTTGCACCACTAATAAGGGGTCCAGGGAATGTCCCAACCGTTGACGACGTACCAGCAAGGACGGCGCTATTAAAGTAGCAAAAAAGCTTTATGTAAGAAAACTTGGAAAAATGCTGGAGGACATACGAACGAGTGAAGCCATCCGGCTGTATATTATTATTGACGATATGGAGGTCCGCGGTTGGTCCTATCGACGCACTAACTATCCGTAGAAAAAGGAGTGTGAGGGTTGAGAGACGCATCTTCCCATGTGGCAAAATTTGCTCGCTATCCTTTATATTCAACACCTTATAGTTCCCACATCAGTCATGAGCGGGGGATCATCAAGGGTTGCTGAGGGGATCATGCCAAGTTAAATTTGGCAAGCGAAATTCGTGTCACAGTCACATTATGGTTATTGCCAAAAATGGCCCTCTAGAATCCCAACCAACGCTGAACGCGTCCTTCATCCTCTCATTTTATTTCTAACAGGTCGGGCGAATCGCACCGGGAGGATTCAAATCACCAATGCCAAAGTCACAATCAACTCAACTGAAACCATTAACGCAGAAGAAAACCAAACCAACGCGGGCAAACCTCGCCAAGCTTGATGCTCCAACCCATTCAACGAAACGATTTAACCCGTTGACAGCCGTGAGTTAACCTCCATTCAAGCGCGGAGAGGCAATTAAGGTGCTAGCGTGTTACAGTTCAAGTCATCATCTCAGTCTCTACCCTCCGAACGGGACAGGGATGGGGATATCTCGCTCCTCTCTCAAGGAAGTGCTAACGGAAAACAAGTTCAGTCTGGTGGGAAAGGGAAAGAGAAAGCAAGATTGTCTTCATCGCCATTGGAAGATATTGGTGTGTCTCTCGGCACTCTGTGGTTGAGTTGGTTTGGGTTGCTGACCACCGTACAGAGGATCGTCTATGGGTGGACATCTACGAGCCTACCACAGAGGTATGCCACCCGCAATGCTCAGTATTTGCGGCACCTTAAGTTTTTATCCAAGGCAGAACTAGCTGTTCATGTTAGAAAGGTAGAGGATGTACGCCGTTGGCTCGTTGAAGCGTTCGATGGAGGTCCTTCTGGCAAGCTAAAAAAATACCGCGTGTGTCGCCTTCCCGTACATCAATGCCGCGACCTTATTCTCTTAGAGGATCCTCGCCCTGACAGGACTAGCTGGCACAGGAAAAACGTCCACTATTCGCGTTCTGGCTCGTGAAATGGGGTTCGACATTCTGGAATGGAGAAATTCTGTAGGAGAAGCATTCTCTGGCTTTGGCAAGCTGCTCCATTTGACCCTTATACTTAATCACTGACTTCAGAGCAGATGCTTCAAGTTCCTATGCATCAACCGGCCAATCCCCGCATCCAAATAACCATGACCAAGACTTCGAGAGCCTGTTTACCAAATTTGAAGCATTCCTCAACAGGGCTACAAATTGTCAGAGTATCTTCTCCCACTCCACGTCAGGTAGTTCCTCAAAAACAGCATCTCAATCCGCAAAGCTGTCTCCACCACAACGACGCATAGTTCTCCTCGAAGATCTCCCGAACATTCTCCACGCACAGACACAAGCCAGTTTTCACACGTCGTTGAAGGCACTCGTGGACTCCTCCCCTTCTTCGCCGCCTGTTCCCGTCATCATTATTGTTAGCGATGCCGGTATGCGCGGGGAAGCGAATGACGAGCGCATGGCGGGTGGTGGTGGCTGGGCGAGAGATAGAGAGCAAGTAGTGGATGTCCGAACGGTCTTGCCCAAGGACTTGCTGGGAGGACCGTATGTCACGCAAATCATGTAGGTCGGTCTAATCATATCTGTTCAGTGATTTTGGATGTATTGTTTTTACAGGTTTAACCCCATTGCGCCGACACTGCTACGAAAGGCTCTTCAGGCACTTCTTCAAACTCACTTCGCATCCCACCCGAGGGGAATGTCGGCCCCATCTAACGATGTGTTAGACGCTATCGTGGAGTCGGCTAATGGCGACATCAGAAGCGCGATTATGGCCATGCAATTCGCTTGTGTCGTCCAACTCCCCAGCAAGAGTAAGAAGAAGAAGGGGACGAAGCTTGTATTAGAGTCGGTCACGCGAAGGGAACAGAGCTTGGTTCTGTTTCATCTTATGGGGAAAGTGCTGTACAATAAACGTCAGTTAATTACCGTTAACCTTGGGATATGTTTGATTGACGAGGAATAACTGTGTGCAGGTAAAGGCGACCCGCCGAACCCGTCTGCAACTGCAAAAGACCTTGCGAAGGAACGTGATATCGATGCCCTTCTGAAAGACCCCCCGAAACTTCCACCTCATTTTATGGAGCATGAGCGAAGGCGTAGTAGAGTGGACGTTAATGTAAGCTTGCCCCCGTCCCTCCCTGTTTGACGCTTAGCAGATGAAGGAATTCGCAGACACTTTACGCAGATTCGCCAATAGACTCGTCCTTGTTCTCTTTATACATACACCAAAACTATACCCAATTCTGTACGGAGATGGAAGAGGCCGAGGGCGTAGCGGATTGGCTGAGTTGGGTTGATTCAAGTGGGGGTGAAGCAGTATGTCACTTTATCTCAACCGCTTTGAGGACGATTCTGAGCTGGGTTTCTCAGTGGTACCAAGCGAACCCACACCGCTTCCACCTCTTGACGCTAGGCACCCTCCACTCATTGCCTTCACCTGTGCCCCGTCGGTCCCAGAAGGTGTTCAAGCCTGAGTTCTTCAACTCCTTGCAGAAGGAGAAGGACGCAAGAGACGCAGTGACGATTACAAGAGAATGGATTGCGGGGGAGGATCTGAAGGTGGTGGTACACTTTCTCCCCTACTCTCTTCGTACCTATACTCAAGCCTCTCTGGAAGCAGAACGCGGCAGCTAAGCGTGTTGGAGGATGGAGTAGGACTGACGTGATATTGGAACTTGGAGGAATCCTCAAGGCAAGAGAAGCTGTGGGTGGCCACTCCCCGTCTTCGCAGGCTCCTTCTGCCCATCAGCTATTCTCGAAAATGACGTTCTTGAGGGGAGGAGATAACATGCGGCTATCCCAGCTTGATGAAGGCGACACTGGAGCTGCTGCGCATGTTATAGACAAGGGGGAGGGGTACGATGACGACGATGAATGCTCAAGAATGAAGGAAGAAAGGAACGGCGGTTGGTTGGTGGAAGATGACATTCAAGATTTCGATTAAGGAGTTTGAGCCGTTCGTGATCCTGATTCATTTGCTTGATATTTTGCCAGCGCAGTATTTAACATGCCTTTTCGTGTGGTTGGCCTCATTCATCTGTCGGGGACGCTGCTTGGGAGACCCCGTGCACAATAATACGCCCACCCTCAATGCAGAAAAGAGGAAGCCAAATCGGAGAGTGAAGGGATGCTGCAGTCTGCCATAGCACCATAGTACGTTAGTACCTTTCCCACCGACGTCGAATAGCAAAGAGGATGCATAGTTGAACCTGGCGCCAATGGGCAAAGATTTGTTAGTGACCTAACGTACACATTCAACCTTCATCTCCTGAAATCATGGATAGAAAGTTTGGCCAAAAGTAAGAGATTATGGTAAAGTGTAATAGATAAGTTACATTAAGAAAGGCTTGCCTTTCGTACTGAACCCTACGCCGGTGGACCTCCAGCCTGTTGATTTCTCTCTTCCAAACTACCCTGTGATGATGTTGGAATAGTAAATTGTCCCCTCCGATAATCTTTAGCCGGCGGAAGCCCAACCACAGAGGTATCAGGAAGCGACATCCGAGGCCCCCGGGATATACTCGGTTGAGGTGTGTGTGATGACCAGAAAGAATCGTATGTCAGATTTGATGGGCTGAAATTGTACATATCCTTGGTAGAGAGAGGTGGTGAAGGTTTTCTAGGAGCCTTGGATTTCACTGTCCGTGGACGTGGGGGCTTTACAGCAGGGTAGTGATTCCCACTGTAAAGTGCTGCAGATTCGCTCCCTACATTGGTCGACGTGAAGGAAGAGGTGGATGATTGTGTCTCCGACGATAAATAGCTGCCCCCTGATTGGTTTGGAGGTGTTGGATTCCGCGTTTGTTGTAGGGAGGACAAGTCGAAAACTTGAGAAGAAGAGAGGGAGACGGACTGAGTGGAATTCGTGGGGGTGACAGAGCCATCACGTTGGACTTGATCTACGTCCATTGGAAACGTAATAGTCTCTTCACCTCGCGATGTCGCGGAATCTACGACGTCCATGGAGGGAGTTTCTTCTGGTGGAGCGGGTGGCAAACAGTCGGAATTCGACATGGGTAAGTCAATGGCAATAGGCTCATCCAAATCGATAAGTGTAGAACTCGTCGCAGTCCTGGATATGAACGACAGCGAAGATGGGAGATCGGGGGCTGGCTGCTCGAAGGAACCGCATTCAACTGGTGTGATCAATGAAGGTCCCAGGAACATCTTTGGCCCTCGTTGATGAGAATGGTGAAAGTATAGGTTTTCCACTTCGTTCAGATTCTGTTTTTGCTAGATGTGGGGACAGTTGGTATCATTTTCGTATACATGAGAGCGATCGGGATCACTGTCTCCTCAAAAAACATACCCAACCATGTTCAACTTTGAGACGTGCATATTGAAGCCGCATTTGTAGTTGTCTCGATAGCTAAAGATAGCGTTGGTCGGAAAGAGATTTATGTCATAAAAAGATAGGTTAACTCACATGAGAGGCCTTTGCCTTGTCAACTGTTTGCTTCCTGCGTTTGTCCTGCTCGTGCGCCACGGGTGCTTGGGCGCTGGTCGCCATAACCGACACCGATAATCTGATTCTGTACGGTGAGCACCACTTTGTAGGGATTGAAATGTTCAACGATGGTTTAAGTGAACATATCGGAGGCGACGGAGAAGGATGCGTGACAATCGACACGAGGTCATTACTTCCGTCACGTGAGCTCAACATTTCATCACGTGAAGACCTCTCCTTGACAGTTGACTTGGTCCTTTGTCGCACCCTTGCCGAAATGCCTCTGGCAACCCCCTTAAATTTCCCAAAGTGGCTGGCTGAGAACCAGCACCTCCTACAGCCGCCTGTGAATAACTTTTGCCTCTACAAAGGTGGCGATTTTATCGTGATGGCTGTTGGAGGTCCTAATGAGAGGCGCGATTATCATGTCAACGAAACCGAAGTTGATACTCCTTCGCCCTTGGACACTGATAAATCGTTTAACGCTACGCCATTCACCTAGGAATGGTTTTATCAACACAAAGGCGGCATGTTGCTGCGGACGGTGGATGAAGGCAAGTTCAGAGACATCCGAATCGAAGAAGGGGAGATGTTCTTGCTTCCTGGTGAGTCCTCACATTGCTATATGGGACACGGGAATTAATAACTTGTCTGTAGCCAACACACCACATAACCCGGTCCGATTTGAGAATACAATCGGTTTAGTCGTTGAGCGGGTTCGACCGGAAGGTTCCCTAGGTATGGTGTTTCATTATTTGACCAGCATTTTCTACACTGATGTTACTATGCTAGATCGCCTGCGATGGTACTGTTCTTCGCCTTCTCATGAGGAACCAACCATTATCAGAGAAGATTCTTTCCATGTCACGGACCTTGGAACACAGCTGAAACCGGTTATTGAACGGTGGATGAATGATGCAAACATTAGGACGTGCAAGATATGTGGCACCGTAGCCGATGCTAAGTAACAAGATTTGGTCAGGTTTGAACTAAGAAGTGTTGTCTCCAGTTCGTCTTTCAGTCTTTTGGCTTTGTCATTAAAACCGCTTTCAGAAGTCAGATGCGAAGTACCTACACTGGTTTTCCATAGGCCAGTCTCAGTAATTTCGTTTTCCCTCTTCCACCCACTGTCGGTGTACCCCATATTCCGACGCGCAATTTTTGCGCAACTCACCGAATTGAGCTTGGCGATGGTGTCATGCTGGCGAGAGCGCCTATCATTTTTCAAGGTAGAGTTTTGTCTTTGAAACGTTTCTCTTCCATCCAATCACCTCACACCGTGAATTTTGAAGCTATTCCAGACTTGTGAACTCTATCCTACTCTATCATCTAATTTGAGAGCCCGTCAGGTCCAGAGGCCCCTGGCGGCTCCGAAGCTAAGATATTTTTGCACGAGATCGCAAGTGTATTGCAATTCGAGATTGAGAATGATAACAGCTCGAGCGATAACAGGGAGGGGCATGCTTTGACCCCATTTCTGTCTGTCCAGCTGATGATTTCGGGCTTACGCCCGGGTTGAAGCGCGTAAAGTTGAAGAGTCAGCTGAAGCAATTTCTCCTGTCAAAAAATTCTGGATGGCACCTGTGAGGGCTAGTTTGGATTGATCATCTGCGACGTCGACACCTCTCTTTGCTTCTAGCGCCTTTGCTCTTCCTTGATAATAGATTGGCGACTCGATCAAATTCCTCTTATAGGCGCTATTTTCGTTTTGATGTTTGCGATCGGACATACTTCTGAGGTCCTCTGAAGTAAATGGATCTGACGCACGTTGACAGACTCCGAAACTGCTAGCCTGCCACCTCGGGTTAATCGAGTGAATGACCTCATATTAAACCTAATGCGTCTCAGCGGGCTGTCATTCTATTTTCTGTAACCTGTCATGAAGAAGAGACTCGAAAGCGCGAATGGTGCCTTGGGACGCCGGTACGGAAGAGTGTCCATTCCGCGATATGGCGTCATCACTCATGGCTGGACAGGTCGGACCCCTGACTGAAACTACTATATAAAGCCGTTCACGATATCAGAGTTATCAGCATCAAGTCTCCTATCGATCTTTCCAACCCTCTTCCTCACCAACCCATCCATCCTCACCATGTCTAACTACGGAAACCGCGGCGATTCATATGGTTCGAACGACAACCGCTCGTCCAACAATGACTCTTACGGGTCGTCCACTGATGATTCGTACGGTTCTGGCAACAAACGCTCGAACAACGACACGTATGGTTCCAGCAACAACGATTCCTATGGTTCAGGAAACAAGCGCTCGAACGATGACGACAATTACGGTTCAAACAATCGCTCTAACAATGACGATAACTACGGTTCCAACAACCGTTCCTCCAATGATGATTCGTACGGTTCCAGTCATAACTCCCGTAATAATAACTTACAACACTTTTAGCAACGATTCGTACGGCTCTAAACCATCCGGCGGTTCACACGGATCCTCTAACCAGGACTCGTACGGTTCCAACAAAGGGTCGTCCAAGGATGACGATTCGTACGGCTCCAAACCATCCGGCGGTTCATACGGATCCGCCAACCAGGACTCGTACGGCTCCAACAAAGACTCATACGGAGCGTCCAAGGCTGACGATTCGTACGGCTCTAAACCATCCGGCGGTTCATACGGATCCTCTAACCAGGACTCGTATGGCTCTAACAAAGGCTCCTCCGGAGCGTCCAAGGATGATGATTCGTATGGCTCTAAACCATCCGGCGGTTCATACGGATCCTCTAACCAGGACTCCTACGGCTCCAACAAAGGCTCGTACGGAGCGTCCAAGGATGACGATTCGTATGGCGCTAAACCATCCGGCGGTACATACGGATCCTCTAACCAAGACTCGTACGGCTCCAACAAAGGCTCGTCCAAGGATGACGATTCGTACGGGTCCTCCAACCAAGACTCGTACGGCTCCAAGGGCCCTTCCAAGAAAAATTATGGTGATGATTCGTACGGATCGTCTAAGACCTCTTCGGGCGACAACAACTACGGTTCTTCCAACAACGACTCCTACGGTTCTTCTAACACCTCGTCCGGCAACAAGCCTCCTTCCACCGACTCGGATAACTACGGCTCATCCAACGCCCAGCCTCCCCACCATGGTCAGGGCGGTGATTACATCGGGAACACTTTGAAATCTGTTGCAAGCAAGGCTGGTTACAACATTGTGAGTTTCCTCCCTCCTAACAATCCCTAGCGAATATCTCCTCAACACATTCTAGGATGACGACACCGCCGAGAAGATCAGCGGAGGTCTCCAAGAAGGTCTCAAGAAGTTTGGTGGAGGCAAATGTGAGTGCTTCCCGTTTATTCCGTGGTCAGAGTCTCCCATTTATCGGTTATCTTCTCTCTAGTCGGTTTCTGAGGGACTGTATCGATTGGGCAGAGGAACGGCAGAATCAACGAATCAATTGTACTTTATACGTGGACTGGGAGTTGGTACTGAACAGAAGCAGATTTTTGAGGTGTCCTTTCATGAGCTTTGATCACGTTAAACAATCAGAGAACAAGCGTCTGCTTCGTCTTGCTTAGATGGGCAATCGTGTCGTCTGAGAACCCTAGATGCGCCTTGACGAGCTCTGGAGGAGTTAGCGCAAGCCATTGGCTTAGCGAGATATCTTGAAATAGCTCTGATTGGAAGACAATCGAGTTTTAGCACTGGGAGGCAGAAATACTGCACTCGTTGATGAGGCTTACCGCTCTTGAGAACTTCAATGAATTTCAACGTGGTATTGCCAGTGTTTTCAATGTAGTGCCCTAAGACGCGTAGCCTTCAGACGTGCATTGATTATAATTGGGGCAGAGAAACGTACCAAAAGACGGTGGTATATACGCAACATCGCCGGCCTACATTTCTTACTCTGAGGGTGTCCTAAAAGTCTAAGGAGAAGGACTCACATAAAAATCGTACGTAGCCGCGTTAGCTTGTGATGCGAAAAGTGAGATTCTGGCTTCTCCAGATCTATGAAAAAGTGAGCTATTTTTGTAAGCAGAGGGTGAGAACCCACATGAAGAACGTCCACTCTGGCTGGGTCGGATGCCACTAATGGAAGTCAGTGCAGCGTTAATGCTTGGACAAATATCTACAAGAAGGACGAACATGAAGCTCTCTAGATGAAGCCATAATTTATAAGCAGCAGCAGCGATTGAAAATAGAACAAAAAGGTACCTGATACCTCCAACTTCGATCTCCACTTCAGCCGCTGCAATCTTGTTTGCCACAGAAAACGACCTCGAGTCAACGACCTTTACAGTACCACCCAATTTTTTTTCTGGGACTACTTTCGAAAATGCAAACGTGAACGGCTGTGGTGTATTGTTGGGTACCACCATATCCTCATTAATATTTTCGGGCGGAGGGGTTCCTAACGTTGTGTGTCGTGTAAAACAGAAAATAAAAAGGGTGTAATCTAGACACACCAGGGAAAATATATAGCTCTGAAGCGGGAATGTGGTCAAAGGCTTGCAAATCGTTGTCCAAACCAAAAATTTTAGCCAGGACCGACTTTGGAACATGAGCCAACCAATCGGTGAGGAGAAACGTCCCGTCTTCGGAAAATGTGCCTTCATCAAAAATGAGGAGGAATTCAGCACCGTCAGGTGTGCTGTTCTTCGCTTGGACAGAGTGTGGGTAACCAGCTGGAAAATACCAGAGATCTCCTTTGGACTAGTTGTGAATGTTCGTTAAAGTGCTGTCAGATGATGCATTCGAAACCGCGCAGGCTTACGACATCTCCAATCCATACTTGACCTTCTGGAGTTACCGTACTGATTCTTACATCGCCCTGCGTCCGCGTAAATTTAGAATTGAGATGGAAGCCATTGAACAAACTAACCTCCAGAACGTAAGCCCACTTTTCACGGCACATCGTTAGTTAGTATATGTTAATAGTGAATGTGACATACTTCGTCGACGTTGTGCCAATGCAATTCACTAAAAATGAATCTTAGACGTAAAATGGAAAAGAGCGGGGAGCAAAAAACGCAGACCGTATTGCGCCAGCTTCTAGACGCATGTTTACGCCTTAACATAAAAGTCATGGATATCAGTTTAAATACAAAACAAGGAAAGAAGATAGCCTGCCTGCAATGTCCGTCGCTGACGGCATATTCCCGACTATGGACCGCATCAGCCCTGAAGGAGGACATGATCATAGCATTGGAAGCGCTGACCATTCTGTCCTCTTGACCAACCGCCTTTGTTCAGCTTGCTATGGCTGAGCGAAAAGGGCCACTTGAAGTTCGGAACTGAGCCGTGGTCGGTCGTTGGGGGTGCCAATAGATCCGCATTTTGCAATTCCAAGGGAATATTTTGAGGCCCTAGGATCGAGGCGCCCAGACTGCCACGTTGAGGTTGAGGGACAATTTTTGAACCAGCATGCCAGAGTTCTTCATTCGGATTCGAGTCGGTGTAAGGGATACCGTTAGGGTCACGATCCAAGTCCACTTCGATTGGAGTAGGTATCGCACTGACGGTGGGCAAGAGGACGTAGGATGCGAAGAGAAAAAAGAGCGACCAGTTCATCCTGAAGCTGCGAGGAATATTCCGCACTAAGAGGAGGTTGAGAAGATGGACTCGAAGTCTCTAGCTTGGTCTTTATAGAGACTGGTCATTACGTTAAAGGTCTCAATCACCGCTGAGAACCACGCATCCCCTCCCGAGAGATACTACATCTACGCAGTTAAAAACGGCATTGTGGTGGTTCTAGTTGGGATCTGGAGTTTGACCATCAGGAACTCTGGAGGGTACCTAAAGCCGCTATCACGGCCTACATAGCTCTCTGTATGTAGGTCACATAGGTTCGGTAATAGGTACCCCCCAACCTCCTGAGAATCCCTTGCATTTTGTTCCCGCCGTAGCATTATCATTTCATGACAGTATGACGGGTTTCTCCAAGGCAGGTAAATTCCAAAAAATTTAGGCTGTTTCCTTGTGCGGAGAAAGGTGTCCGAGCGTGTTCAAAGAAGCAGTGAATCAAATTCAGAAGATCATGCACAGTAGAGGAGAACCTTGGGAGAACCATTGAAAAAATAAAACGAAAATTTTAATGCATAAAGAGTAAGGGCTGCTAAGGAGACCAATGGGCAAAGCATGATGTAAGGAGGAGGATCAGGAAGAAAATCTGGTGAGTTATTTGCTGTTTCATCAGCAAATCGGGGAAATTCCGATTTGACCATGTAGCACCTACGAGTTTGTCCCGGCCTTTTGATGACCTTACAACGCCTTGTAGCCACATGTAACCAGTTGATCACGATATAGGGACAATATATGACACATTCCGTATTATTTACAGTTCACGGGGGTAGAAGCTGCTTATATGATGTTGGCACCTACCTTATAGCGAGGCGCCAAGCTTGTGATAAACTTGCGGTGTCGCTGCAAGATTTTAGGAATCTGACAGAGCTTTATGAGCCACATGTAACCTGTTGATCACTATATAGGGACAATATATGTCACATTCCGGTTCATGGGGGCAGAAGCTGCTTATATGAAGTTGGTACCTACCGTATAGGGAGGCGCCAAGCTTGTGATAAACTCGCGATGTCACTGCGAGATTTTAGGAATCTGACAGAGCTTTATGAGCTTGCAGCTCAGATGTCCAGGGCACATGGGACACAAAGGAGATCAATGAGCTGGTCATAGCTCGCTATCGTTGGTTGACCATGGCTACTTTAACTGGGCAGTGGAATAATTATTCGTGTAGCTAAAACGAGCCATACCCGTCATCATCCGAGTCCTCCTCAAAACCCTCTGAATCATCATCTAAATCCTCTTCACTCCCCTCGTCACTCTCCGACTCTGACTCTGGCCCCAATCCCCGTTCATCATCACTATTTTCCACCTCAAAGTTCATGATGATATCTTCCACTTCACCTGGGCCAGAGGCATTCAAGTTGTCGATGCCATCGTCGTTAATCTCCATTTCCTCCTCGATTCCCTCTGTATCAGGTTGTTCAGAATTGACTTGACGGGGACTGTTGCCGAGGTGCCCAATTCCACCGCTGAAGTAACGCATGATCATATCACGGTCAACAAAACTGAGACCCATAGGAAGTCAGTGAAGGCGCTAGAGGGATAGGTACCATCAAACGGAACTACTCACATGTTGACATAAAAGTTTAGCCAGTCATCATCCTCGCCAGGATTGAAGCGCCGAGAGGCGCTTTGAGGAACAGGAAGAAGGTCAACAGTGCGCCCTTCATGAAAAGCGGGGATCAAGTGGCATCCACGGACGACATTCGCAGGATCCACGAAGCTGAACGCGAACTCGTCCGTGGATTCGACAAATCCGACTTTGGGCAAACGAGCCCCGCGAGAACCGGAGATATATTGGGGCTCCTTGCCGAACCAGCGCACCCAAAGAAATTCCATTCGCCTCACACTTCGAGCACCCGGAATGTCCGCTCGTTCTGCCCAGACGTTTGTGTGATAAATGCCAATCACCCTTGCATACCAATAAGGCTCAGCCCCTTCACCTGTCTCTGGAGATCTGAGCATAATGTCGGGGTGCATTCGAGGGTTGATCGTGTCTGATTCCCGCTGCAGATCATAGGTGGTGTAAAAGAGGCGGCAAGTTTGAACCGAGTAAATTTTCTGCCCTACGATCCGAAGTGAGTTGCGGTCCTCATCTGAATAGTCTTCATGCATGTCGCCGTCAAAGTCGCGCCCCTTCAAACGCCCCAATAAATGGTCTTGTAGCTTGGGTAGGAACCGCTAAAGCACAACATGTGAGTACTTAAAAAGAAGTCGAAGATTTCAAACATACATCAAAGGCAGGGTCGCCTCTATTTTTCCGAATCACATTGAATATATCAATGGGTTGGTTCTTCGAAGCTGAGATGTGATAGCGAAGTTCAGAATCTCCGGTGGTCTCTGAATGCTGATCAAATGTTCTGGATTTCGTCACGCGCTCATGAAGCTGCTTTCGTTCGAGAGCCCGACGAGCCTGTTCATGCCTCCGATAGCGCTTGGCAATTTGCCCTTCAGCATTGCGCTTGTTTGTAGATCCGTAGAGTCGTTTAACCAGTTTGTGCGCAAGTTCTCCCTATGATGATATCATCAGTAAACAAGTCACGAGATCATATGAATCACCCACCAGTTGCGTCGAAAATCCATCTGTCCCACCAAAAAGGCGGATAGAACGGACATAATCTGCGAGTGCGTGCCATTTGTAGGTAAAGAGATTGAGAGTCTTTGTCTTTCGGCTCGTACTCGCGGGATTGCTGGTTGCTTGGGTTTCTTTCGGTTTTGAACGTCTCTTCCGTGCCTGGGTTTCCCGCGGGAGTTCAAAGGTTGCGAATTCTGACTTTGTAACGTCTCTAAATTTGCGCATGAGTCGCCCTAACCTTGTCGTAAGCTCCTCAAGGTGGTTGAGGGTGCTCTCGGTATGCAGCTGAAGTTTGGCAAATGCATGCCATTCTGCAGTGCAGTACAGTAGTGTTCGGACCAACGTATTATGGGGTTCCGGAAGAAGTCCTTCGAAGGCAGGAATACTGCACTGAAGGTGGCATTTTGAGCACAGTTGCTTCCTGAAATGGCCAAACATGTCGCTCACCTGTAACAAATCCTCAAAGTCACGGGCGGCAAGTTTCTTCATCTCCGACGCATTACTGGCAAAGCGACGAATAGTGCTGGAGCCAAAGGTAGGCATATCACGAAAGCTGGAAGGTTGAAAAATTAGAACGCGACAGGAGTCAAAATAATAATCTCACCGTCTATTTAGCTCAGCTACCAAGCTACCATCCGGAGCTGCGGCATATAAAACACGTATCAGATGTGTGAACAGCGCCTTCCAAACGCCCAGTTTGAACTCATGGAGTAGATCTGGAACAAGCATCTGCGGGATATCAAAGTCCTCGCCCAGACGGTCAACGAATGCGTTCTAAAATCCGCAACCAGAACAGTCATTAAAGGTCTGCATAACAAGGGACAAAAAGAACTTACTAACGTTGGCACTGAAGACGTCGGTTTGAGCAGCCGATCAATGACAACGCCGCAAATAGCAGATGCTCTTTTGTAAATAGCATCCCGAGCCGCGCGAACATAGTTAAGTAGGTATTTATGAATGTTCTTCTCACGGAATTGACTATCCCGTTTTGCACCTGTCTGGTCCATCCCGGATTTCGGAGTAAGACATCTCGGACAAGGACAAAGGCCCTTATCTCGTATGGTTGCTAGTAAAACTCTTGCAATATTTATGAGAATGAGCATATAAAAGATCAGTAGAACAAACTCACTTCTCTGGATAATCAGCAGAGTAAGTGAAGATGTGTGGATAGATACGACGCTCGATACCGTCAGCACATCGTATCACCATTCCATATTTGTATGCATGAATAAACTCATCATCGAGCAGAAATTTCCAGACGGCGTGCATGAGCTCGCGGCGACAATGACTCATTATATCCTTCTTTTGCGTTCCCCATTTCTTATGAAATGCGGCAGCGAAATCTTGGAAAGAATCTGGAAGAGAGGGGATGTATGCGATGTGCTGGCACGCGCCTGAGTTTGGTAGAGAGCGAAAGTATTTCGAAAGATTTCCGAGGAGCATGTAGATGGGCCAGAGTTTGGCCGTTCCAAAGTTTGCTAAGTGGGTGGCGTCTGACCAAACCATGATGACTGCCACTGCCTTTTCACTTTTGCAGCATGGATCATCAGGTGGCACTGGCACGCGCTGGATTTTGTCATTCTCCTCAATGAAGGCATCGGAGTCATAGACCTCGCAAAACACGCGTTCTTCTTCACTATTTGGAGCCTTGTGGAATAATTTAAAGGGTGAGAGGTGAAATTTGGACGCCAGAGGCGACGCAAACATAGCTCGGATGACAGCGGGTATTTTGTGATACCGCAGTCCAGGTATGGAGAATTTGGCGGGAGGTACATCCTTTAAGCCTGATGGAACATCGATTTCAACAGTTGCGGTGTGAAATGAATCCAAAAATGGGGAATTCTCGTCAGCCGTGTCCGTTCGACGATTTTCTCGTGCCGCCCTAAATCCTCGGAGATCCTCAAGCTTGAATTTTGGATC
>KN838610.1:110421-130442 GCA_000827195.1 Laccaria amethystina LaAM-08-1 | reverse complement strand
TGATGGATGGACAAATCCGTCACCAAACATAGAAATTGAGACCAAATATGTTAGGGAAACACGGGCTTTAGTCTATTCTCTAGTTTTTAGTGCCTATGTTTACACATGTGGCCCTTCATATTCGTCGCTGTCTCAAGTGTCCGGAGTTTTTAACATGTTTTTTTTGCAATTTGTACATGTCTTCGGCCACCTTGGTGTCGGGAGAATTTAGCAATCTGCCCCAGGCCGGTGCAACGCGATTTTTTTCTCTCTTTACGATGATAGGGATCCCATTCAACAGGCTAGTAGGTAGAGAATTTTCGCCTTTCTCAGCAGAGATAGCGGCATACTTAACAAGAGTCACCTAAGTGGAACCACTCAAATTTAATATCCGAACGATCTATGTAGTAGCTTCGCGAACCAAACAAAAAGTATAGCCTTCACTTCATTAGGTCCGAACTAACAGTTGAGACGAAGCTGCTTTAATTGTTTCCATGGCATTTTCAAGTCACCGACTGTCTGTCCCGACGACAATATCAGCGATACACGCGATAGAAGTTTCCATTCTACTGAAGTGAAGAGCTCGATCGTGTATGTCACTGATAGTTTCTTCAGATGATGGGGGAAAGGGGTACGTGACTTGTGAGGAAGTGTTGCGGTTAAAATCAGGGAGTTGGTACCAAGGCGATTGACATTAAGAGTCTCAAGGTTTGGGCAATGTTGTAGAATCCCAACGAAATCGTCAATGGCGATGTCGCAGCCTGTAAGCTTGAGCGTTGCGAAATTGGGAGTATGGCGGAAGTATGGCAGCCTTAACGTTTCGGGAAGGCAAACAACTGGCTTTTGTAGTGGAATCCGGTGATGTTAGGCTTTCCCCCAACGTCGAGGAATTCAGCCAGGGGAGAACACTCATACTGGGGGATCGGAACCCGTAGGACACATTTCCTTGTTAACTGAATGCCTCTCATCACAAAAAAGACACTCCTCCTCATTAACTTTAACTTTAAACGTGACATCCTTGTGATCTGGGTCACTAGTCGCTATGGCCCACGTCCTGCATAAAGTCGCGTATGACTCTGTTGTCGACGGGCCTGCGCAGCGATTGACTAAGTAGATGTTCATCTTGACTTCACCTTGGTAGGTCGCTTGTTGTCGCTGCATAGCAAGACCTCGCCGGACTCGAGGCTCCACGACAGGAATCAATAATAACTTCCAAGAGGTGCAGGTTAACAGGAGGAAGGACGCAGACTGTCGATACGGCTGGCAGCGCGGGATGCTCTGCTTGAGAATTGAAATTGCTGCTGCAAGGCGGGGACCCGAAGTACTACCTCGCAACATCAGGAAAATGACACGCTGTCTGATTGCCTTGTCACAGGCACGTAAGGCAAATTAAGACAGATTTGATGTGTCTTGTCAAAGCTATGTACCTTTCGGTACAAGATCCAGATGCCTGTCACAAGCCATCAGACAACTTAAGACGCCGACAGACCCCAGGCATTGCAGCCTTACAACAGACATTATTTCTTAGTTCCAGGCATGCTTGTCTTATTTCAACCATTCTACCAAACTGTTCCAGGCATCATAATTCAGATTGTGGAAAAAATATATCATATTGTTGAGCTAGTGATACATACGACGGGACAGGACTTATTTACAAAGGGAATACTGCTAGCCTGGTCATCGACGGTTACCACTCCACTGACCCGAACTCCCTTGGTTTCGAGAGTCAGCTAAACGGTTAAGGAAGGGAACTGGCCGTCTATCTGGGAAATGCTAGAGCGCGGTGGGCGTCTGCATGAGGATTCCGGAGTGGACGAGAGGCAAAATAGGAGTGAGGTTGGGTTAGGGAAGGGGGAGTTTTTGAGCCATCGCTGGGGGGATGGTGATGGAGGAAAAGCTGGAGGTCAAACATTGAGGAACAAATGAGCGCGGAGGTAGGGGTGGAGGGTAAGTCAGCCAAAATCGATGAGTGGGCGGCAAGAATTTGTTGGCTGTTTAGGGTTCTGCGAGACGATGAAGCAACACATTGGCGCTGCGCAGCGCAGACCAGTAGTGTTCAGGAGGGAGGACGAAGACAAATCACACCTTGAAATCCCGAGCTATCTCACAAATGAGCTTCTGGAAGGGAGGCTTCCAGGTGGTAAGGTCTGATTCATGGAGAGCGAAAGTTCCCAGGTGGAACCTGTGGGGCTTCCGGCCACCTCCAGTGGCAGTCTGTAATGTAGAGAGTCATAGTGTACATTACAAGAACATCTGGCGACGACAGCAGCGCTACCGCCACTGACAAGAACGAGGACGAGCATCGTGGAAAACCTACCAGTGCGATCTTCCTAGCAGCGTTGTTGCGAGTTGCTTGGGCGGCGCTATGGCTGTCGAACGAGAGGTTGTGATGAGTTGCTGGTCACAAAGGGATATTGAGACACTGACCTCTGGTAGACTTGTAGGCTGTTTGCTGTCAGCGCCAACGACGATGAGAAAGGGAAGAATAATGGTGAGCAAGGTGAATGTCGAAAGAGACAGCGAGGGAACAATGTTACCTTGGTGCAGGCCATTGATGAGCTTGATGCGAGATTCGAGTGGTTATGGTAATGAGAGAGAAGAAGAGGGAAGGAAGAAAGACGTGCAAAATTCTAAGTTTGAACCGTTCTCACATGGCTACGCAACTGCGTAAGGGCAGGCCACTTCAACTTATGCAAATAATGCTCATTCTTGTCAGTGCCACATCTATTATAATTAGAGCACGGACGGACATGTGCCCCGAACGTAGTTGGAGAGGTGAGTTTGAGTGCTAAACGGACTATAATGGGCTTGGGGAGGGAGGCGAGGGTGTGAGTACTTGTCTCGAAAACGAGCTGACTGCACACACGAGGGTGGGCACCAATATGATACAGCATATTTTATATCTTAAGAAGTCTATGTATTTGAGAAATACAAGTTAATTAGCGGGGTTGTTCTCTGACTGTCTTACACTGACTGGATGTCTTATAAACATCTGATTGAATCAGACAAAATGCCCATCATAAGCCCAAATAAGGCCAAACAAGGCCCAAGCCCAAATTCAGACAGAAATCAGCCACGATCAGGCGCATAAGCCCGATCAGGCAAAGTGTCATTTTCCTGATGAAAGGTATGGAGCAAGAGAAACGCAGCAAGGGTAAGTAGCAGAGGGATGACAGGTTGGATAGGAATGGCATGGTCGAGAAGTGCACTGAGATGATGAATAAATTCGGGCAGTGAACTGACGTAGGGGGATATCATTTTTTTGAGGGATGCGGCCTTCGGAGTAGTGATATGAGTCACTGTGAGTGGTTTTGCAAGTGGAAGGGGAGCACCGTGAGGACTTTACAACAGGATTGGGGATGTGGGCTTCAGAGTATACGTGATATGAAGTTGGTTTTGAAAATGGGAGAAGTTGCCATCAAAGCTTTATAGTATCAAGCGATAACTGAGGACGGAGATAGTCATCATTGTCCCAATTGTCGGATTCCCCAGAGACCTTTGCCATCGTCCAAGGTTGATGTGGTCCTGGAAACGATATGTTTCGGCCCAGCGCTATTGCTTTTATTAGGCAATTGTCCTCATCTGGGTTCTTTGAACAAATGAAAAGATTGGACCATTGAGCGACTCACTTGCAGGGCCTTTTGCACTTCTCTTATTGTGCAGTGAAACAAACTGGCACCTGGACCAGCATCCCATCTACCAACATGATCCTTCCTTCCTGGCAATGATTCTCCATCAGCACGTTCCTGCTAGGCTGACAGTGCTTGTCTTCGGGCGAGGTTCGCTGACTGGCCGGTCACTGTCGAGTATCAATTAGTCGTCATATAAAAATTGAAGGTGCGCCTTTGTACATTGAGTGAAAATAGCAAAACAAAGACAAGCAGTCTCGGAAGCAGGCCTACATGGGATGTGTTAAAATAAAGGGCACAGTTTACAGAACAGAACAATTGCATGTAAGTTCTTCAAGTTCGTTTGCATTCTGGGAACTCATGATGACCCTTATGTGCCTAGGCTCAAAGTCAAGATCATTCATGAGCACAAAACGTTCTAAAGCAACATGGACAAGCAAGTAGTGCGCTTCTAAATTGTCAGTCCCCTTCAATCCCACTCACACAAACCTCTCCAAAAAGACCGAGTACCTCTCCGCCTTTTCAACAACCCGCCTCATACACCAGCACCCGTCAACCACCAAAGGACCCTGGCACCAAAACCCATGAGCGCCAGGTGACTTAAAGATGAGTTGAGGGGCAGGGAAAGACAATGAGGGGGGAGGTGGTAATGGGGCAAGAGCCAATGAGAATGAACAAGTGGGCATCTTGTCATCCAAACTGTGGAAAAAGATGAACTGATTTAAAGCGCTATGGGGAAAGCATCCTCAGGTGGCGAGATGGAGGGTAAGGAGTACCATTCTTGAGGTCGAGCTCTTGAGTTCTGCATTGTTCCTCCGTCACTTTCTCCCTCCCCTGCACCATCACCATCCCCCTCACTCCTCCCCAACCCTAAACCAATCTCCCCTTTTGTGCCCAGCTTTCGTGTTCTCTTCTTCTTCTACCTTTGACCCAGGTATTCAATCTATTCGGCAGAAGGAAGATGAGCTTGCGTTGGCCTGCTTAGCGCTTGGCTTTGTGGGGGGTTGAGAGGGTGAGGTGGAAAGATCTAGATCGGGGGTTTGTGGGAGTAGTCTAGTTCGAGGGTTAGAGGGAGTTTGGCTAGAGGTAGTGGAGAGAAACCGGTTCAATGTGGAAGGGAGTTCGATTCGAGGTGGGAGCGGGAATTTGGCTTGGGGTAGGATAGGGAGTTTTGCTTCAGGTCGGAAGGGAGTTTGGTTCGGCGTGGGAGAGGCTTAGGTCGAGGGCTGGAAGGATTTTGGATTGAGGTGGGAAAGGGAGTTTAGCTTGTGGTTGAGGACGGTGTGGACATTTGGCTTGTAGTAGACAGTGTGGGCATTTGGATTGAGGTCGAGCACGAAGGGTCAATCGACAACAAAAGGCTGCAACCCAAGTCCACTGATAAACTCTCTACCCATGCCAACCGTTTCCAGCTTCATGTGCAGGTATTTGTCAGCATTGAAGGTCAAAGATAGTTCACAAGTCCAGTTCAGTGTCTGCTCTTCTTCAGGGTAATCTTGTTCTTCTTTGTTGTGTTCTCTCTCCACTGGTTGTCTTTCGGCTGTTCCTTCTCCGCCTCTTTCGTCTCACTTACTTCATTGCCACCGCCTCTTTCCTCCATGCAATCACCGAAGGGAGGGATGGAGCTTTTGGAGAGGGACGAGGGGAAGTGTTGGGGAGGAAGAGCGGGTACTGGATCAGAGATAATTCGAGCTGGAAGAGCAATGCATGAGGGTTGGGGAGTGGACGAGTCACGAGAGATGCAGTCCATAAGTCCGCTTTCCAGTCTCCCTCGTCGTTTCCTCCATCATCTTGCCCTTTCGTTTTTCGTTCTCTCGTGCTCTTGCATTGTCTTTCGGCTCTCTTTCATCATCTTCCCCTCTGTCATGCCATTTACTTCTTCACTGCAGCTCCCTTTTCCCTCTACTAACCCTGGGACGGACATTCCTTCCCTTCCCATGCAATTAGCATACTTGACAGTCTCCGCATATCCAGGGTCCATGCCCAGTCCCTGATATTAGCTGCGAGGCGGCATAAGTGAGTAGGTCTGCGATGCCCGATTTGTGGTTTCGGCCTCCAAACGCGCAATCGCAAAAGCAGAAGGTCTTTGGTTTGAACCCTGGTTGAAACGGATACGAAGAGGGCCAGTCCAGATCAAGCCACCACCCCATCTAAACACTCCAAATTCTTTAAAGCCCTCTCTCCGTGCCTGATGTGTCTCGCAACCCACCCATCATCGGTCGAAGATAGGTAAAGGGAAGGGTAGGGACATTTAACTGGTTGTTGTGCTTCTCATCCTGCAACAGTGCTTTCTTTCGCACATACTGCTAGGGAGCAGAGATACTGGCAGTGGCGCTAGAGTGGAAAGAAAGACAGTCAAGCGTCCTGCAGGGAGGTAACACGAGCCGAGTCATACATACTCAGGCAATAGGGAGCAGCAGAGTTGCCCACCCTGCTAGAGGAACATCGAAAGTTTGAACTTGAAAGTCGCCTGAGTCTTTGAATGTAGAGCACGGAACGGAAGGCTCTTGATACGTAGCTATTCGAACATGATCCCCAGACTCATCCAAATGCTCCAAAACACACCATGCTGTTCCTTGTCTGTGGTAGTTGGAAGGTCCCATTGATGTGGTGTAAAGGGTACTGGATCACCTGCCCCATGTGATGATCTGTCGTTATGGGTCGCTGATTCCGTATCTGCCATCATCGCAGCCACGTTGAGAACGTCTTGGTCAAGAGAAGTTGCGTTGTGAGGTCATAGTCGCACCTATGGGGAAGCAAAGGCAACGGATAGTGATGCTGCCTGCGCCGAAGGCTATCAGGATCATTGGGAGAAGGGAGGATCCCGCTGGGTAGGGAGAGCCGGGAAGGCAGTAAAGTATAAGTTTACCCAGCTGGTGTACTCCCACTGTATTCATGGTAGAAGGCGATATGGAAACTATGAGCCCGGGAGTGCGAGTCTGGCAGTAATGCAGACTAGGGTACTAAGTCAGCGCCCGTGGGGGGTGAGCATGAGCAGGTAAGATGAAAGACGAGCGGAAGTACTGATGTCATCGTCTAACCCGTGTCGAGCTCTTATTTGAGCCAAACAGTAGGAGCAGAGATTGGTTTTATGGGCAGAGAAAGGGGTCGTATAACGCTCAAAGATGACACGCACTGGATTCCCCAGAGAAGGGAGAATACAAAGCAGAGTTTCACCTGCTTATGGAGATGGACCGTCTTCCTCCCCTCCCTTGCAAGAAAATCGCTGAAACTAGCCACCGTGCCTTTCATCCCCATTCCTATAGGTCGTGGTTCGTGGAATCTTTACTGGGATTTCTGGTCCTTCGGCCCACAGGGTCTGACGAGAACTGGGATCCCAACATTGTCATCATCTGGTGGACCGCCTGAACTTCCAAATCCACTTTCAGAAGAAGTTCCACGGATGAGCATGAAACACAAAAAAATCTGAACCTCAGTGGTGGCTGGTTCCATACTTCAAATTCAGCAAATCAGTAGTATTTGAGAAAAGGAAGCGGCATACCTGCCTCTGTTATCCTCAATAACATTCAGAAACACCTTCCTTTTCTCGATAAATGTATTACCATGTGCCTCCTTAGAATGAAGGTCCCCGATCTTGACTCGTAGGATGGGGAAGAGGTCTATAAAGGTATGGAGACTTGCTGGTTGCAATTGAAGAAAATTCCGTCACGTGAATGTGACTCAAGGCATATCACACCATCCTCAAACTTCGGACACGTACGTTCTCATTTACATATTGCCCAATTGATGCTTGCTATATAACCCGGATTCGAGGGAAGGAGACTTTTGATCAGACAGCCCATGCCACAGTCGCTGCTTTATTGCAATTCATCGGGCGAGAACTAGGTTTTTCGATTCACATCGAGAGGAATCGCTAGATGGCGGACAATATCTTTGGTTTTACAGCCATTTGCAATAATGATGGCACTCTCCGATTGTTTTTGATTGTATTCAATATAAATACAGTCATCCACACCAATGATACGCCACCATCATTTGATACACTTTTGACCAGCTAATATCTCACTCAATACTACATCGATTTTTGTGAAATAAATTTTAACGTGAACTATAAGTTCGCATCTATGATAGTACAAAATTTGGACACCATTGAAGCTGTATTGGTACTGCTGTGAAATTTTCAAAATGGACTGTTTTCAGAAATTGCTGCCATACAGTCACACCCTCCAATGATACACCCATAATTTTGGTTTTTCTTCATGGCATGTTGTTTAAATGTTCTGAAATTTGGTAGGGTTATAGAATGTGATTTATCTCAAATATTCATGTAGTTTTTATGGCTGAACATTGTACTTCAAATTATTGGATGCAATTTCTTAGTTTCGGTGTATCATTAGCAGGTGGATGACTGTAACTTAGCCAAAATTTGAGCTGTGTCACCAAATAAACACGTAATTTCCTGCAGCACTCTCAAGGGGCTACCGCAAGATCAGCTGCAATGTCAGAATTGCCGCCGTCAGGCTCTATGAATGTGGGCTGCTCAATCTCGAAGATATTCTTGATTGCTGTGGATTCTCATGTTGCACTTGGTATCGTGTATTGAAGCTCTGGTGCGAAACTGGCGATGTTATCCCTGAAGCCCAAAGCCTGTGAGGACGTGTATGAACTCTGGACCGAGAAGATATTGACTATCTGCTTGAGTTGATTCGTGATAATCCAGACTACTTCTTGGATGAGCTCTTGAGTCTTTTGGAAACCAACCACTTCATCTCTGTCCACTACACTACCATCTTCCGTGAACTCGAGCAGCTAGACGTTAGCCAAAAAAAACTCAACAAGATCGCTCTAGAGAGAGACAAGGAACGAAGGGCTGATTTTATTGCACGCATGGCACAGTACTCTCCAGAGGAGGTAGGATTCCTCAATGAAATGTCCAAGGATGCCCACTCTGTTGGAAGGTGTTATGGCAGGTCTCGGAGAAACACATGTGCTCAAAAGAAGCAAGCCTTTGTTTGTGGACAGCGTACATCAACAGAAGCTCTCCTCACACTCAACGGCATTGTGGCAGGGACTGTAGTTGAGGGCTCAATGATGAAAGAGCTTTTCCTTGAGTATCTCGAGTTCAATGTCATGAGTTCCTCCTCAGATATATTCTCTACAGTTCCTGATTCCACCCTCATCAGCTCCCAAAGTGCTCAGCATATCCTGGCCCTCTCAGTGTTCTAGTGATGGACAATGTGTGCATCCACCATGGCAATGAGATTCTTGAACCGGCTGATCAGTTTGGTGAGAAATTTGGGAGGGTCAGATGGTAATAACACTGATAGAATGCTCAGGTGTCCGAATTGAATACCTGCCACTCTATTCTCCTGATCTGAACCCTATTGAGGAGGCCTTCTCAAAGATAAAACATTTTCTCTGATGCCATCAAGATTACTACCTTGCGACAACAGATGATGGAATCATTTTTGACATGTATGAGGTTATGGAGATAATAACCCTGGAAGATGCTGCAGGTTATTTCAGACATGCTGGGTATTTCTAAAGATAAGTTCTTATGTGAATTGGTAGGCAACATAAAAGTACACATTGGCGAACAGAGGCTATAATTACATGAATGGACTTGGAATGTGGCAAATCATAAAATAACCGGAATAGACCAGCGCTCAACAGCATCCTGCAGAGCAGCCTTTTCCCCGAGTTTGAAACCCATCTCCGTTAGATTGTCAAGTGTAATGAAGCGAAGATTGCGTGCATAATCATAGGCATTGTCCTCAAGCTTTGCCAGAATAGATGGCTGCAGGCCAAATGAGGTGCAGAATTCACCAATAGGCATATCATGACCAACACTGCTGGTAGGTTTCAAGAGCATTTTGTTCACAGAAGGTGGAACGGCAAGCATTGGAGGTATAGGATCAGGAGCGGCACAAGCAGGATGAAGAAGGTCAACAAGGCCATCACCAACAGTAATATTGAAAACGGGTGCCAAAGGAGCAGTAGAAGGTCTGGTTCAGTCCAGTTTTTTTTCCCCAAAACAATCAACCATGGACTGCATCTGGTCTAGGACTGACCCAAATATTGGGGGGACTGAATTGAACCACCTAGGACTGGCCTTTTGCAGTCCAAGAAACCAAAAAAGACCAGTTCAGACTGGTGTTTTGGTGTAAAATAATATAAGCCATCTATAACTACTCTGACAATTAAACAGGTTATATATCATGATAGAGACTGTAAATACCTGTTCTTGAATCAAATTTTAAGAGATTTAATGAATATTTGACATAGCTATGACCCAAACCAAATTACATCTACTAACAACTTCAGCAAAATGTAAGGTGGCAACCATAAAATATATCATAAATGTGTACATTGGTGGTTGGTGGGCATATTCCTTCACCTAAAATCCCCATATCCAAAAATAGAATGAAACAAAATGATCAAAACATGACTGAGTTATAATCAAAGTCATTTGGGTACAAGTTTCACAAAAAAAAAACTTATAAGAAGAAGATATTCAGTCATATCTTTCTCAATTCTTGACCATTTTTCATGAACCTAGGGTCAAATTAAAGGTAATAATTGTGGTTACAAGGGTGTGTAATGCACATAACTTTAAACCAATTTCAACCAATTTAAACCAATCTTTTTGTGGTCCTACAATATTTTTAAAAATGAAAGACCAGCAACTGGACTGCAAAAGACCAGTCTGGTCCTAATTGGTCCTGTTCAATCCTGTTTCAGTCTTTTTTTCAGTCCTATGGACCAGACCTTTAAACACTACCTGCATAGAGTCATTGACCACCTTTGGTTTGCTGAGTTGAAGGAAGGCTGCAGGTACATAAGAATCTGCTTGAACTAAAGATAGAATGGCTGTGTACAGATGAAATATCTCACTGTAACCATAATAAAAAGGAGCTGTAAGAAAATAAAAGTAGCAGTGACTCACTATTCAAATGAAACTGTGCTCAGTCCACACTCTGTTTTCAGTACCAAGTCTCTGTCACCAAGAGTTGCAAGTGGCAGGACTTCCTGAGTGATCTTTTTCATTCACACTCAATAAATAACAATCTGTACAGCTGACATTCAGCTCATGATTAGCCACATACCTTTCTAGGCACACAAGCACTAGAGGTATGTGTCTCTCATTACCAGAATGTGTGGCTCCTGTAATTGAGCCAGTCCATGACCTTTCCTTCTTGCTTACCATCTGAGGCATCAATATTAGTCATCCAAGCTGCATGTTGTGCCTGTGGAATCTTGATGAAGGGGTGTGGTCATCATCATTGCCTAGGTTGAAGCTGCAACCAGACTGACCCTACCAAGCAAATGCAGGTCTTTATAAACAGTGACAAAGAATGGTGCTTTAATCTTTCCATCTGCCAAGTTTGAACTTTGAATTCTTTTGGCACATTCATAGCTACATATTTTCCTCTACAAAAATGTGACATAATACAGCTCAAAGGAGCAAATCCAATGCACCATTCTGAAACTCCAATTTTCCAGGATTATAAATATTTTACATGGGGATGGAACAATCATAAATCTCCTTTGTCAATCCTGAGGATAGTTTCAACTAAAGAATCTCTGCATCACCATTATTGTAGCAAAGAAGACTTCAATATCCTCCTCCTCCTCCTCCTCCTGAACCCAGAGCCCATCCATGGCTCATCTTCCAACTTCTTTTCAAAAAAATTAAAAGAAGCATCCTCAACATTCCTCTACCCCCTCTTTCAACACCAAAACCCCTACATTCACTTTGCTGTACATGTACCCCCCTGTACCTTGATGGGCTTGCCATACCACCTCTTGAATTCATAACCTTATCCAGATTTAAACACTTATTAACATGTCATGTCCACCAATTTGCATGTCTCACATATATGATTAATTTAATAGACTCACCTGAGTAAACTTCCCTCATCCCAATCACCAAATGTGTGGCTCACAAAATCCACTATCTGCCTGAGTCATTGATTCCTCAATCATATGCAATCAACACAAACAAAGTTAGAAAGGCGTACACTTTAACTTGAAGTCAGTATCTGAATCATGGATATTTGAAGGAGTAAATCAGAAACAATGACTACATCATTCAGCAAGAAGGTAACTTCAACTGTCATTTGAGAGGAGAACTTGAATCAGAGTCCATGCTAGTTCTGTACTTGGCATGCATGGCTAGGGCAGTGAGGAATAACTTCAATGAAGTAAGTATCTCCCTTGCTAGATCATAATTTTCATGATTTTCTGTAACCATAGTTATTAAATTTTTTCAAAATAGGCAATGAGGATGTTGCTTGCACAATTTGAGCATACTGATACACTGATAAACCTGCACTATTGTGAGTCATATCTACTGTTTATCATACTGAAAATTCAAATAAGAATTTATTATCTGAGAAATGTTGGAATATTGTAATACCTTGCTCTTCAACATTTTGGAAAATTTATCTGCAATTTGGGAAATATGGTGAACTACTATTATGAATATGTGAATTAACTAGACTCTGGAGTAGATCAGACTCACCTTTGATTGTTGGAGATTTGAGTGTTGCAAGTAGTGCCACTGCCTCAACTGTTTGTGGATGTTTCTCTCCAAAAATCTTCTTCCTTAGATCCACAACTTGGACTCCAAGCTTGACAGCATCTTTATATTTTTGTAGATGGTAAAATACTATTGCAAGATTTTCCATGGCACTAATTGTATCTGGGTGTTCTTCTCCAAAAAGCCTGTTGCTCATATCCAGAACTTGGATTTTAAGCTTCTCTGCATCTGCATATTTTCTTAGACTCTCATATGCACTTGCAAGATTACTCATGGCACTAATTGTATCTGGGTGTTCTTCTCCAAGAACCCTGTTTCTTAGATCTATAACTTTAATTTGTAGCTCCTCTGCATCTGCATATTTTCCTAGCCTCTGATATGTAACTGCAAGATTATTCATGGCAGTGAATGTATCTGGGTGCTCTTCTCCAATAATTCTGTTTCTCATATCCAGAACTTGTATTTGGAGCTTCTCTGCATTTGCATATTTTCGTAAACTGTCATATGTATATGCAAGATTACTCATGGCAGTAATTGTATCTGGGTGTTCCTCTCCAAAAAGCCTGTTTCTTAGATCTAGAACTCTGATTTGTAGCTTCTCTGCATCTGCATATCTTCCTAGACTCTCATATGTAATTGCAAGATTACCCATGGCTGAGATTGTATCTGGGTGTTCTTCTCCAAAATGTCTGTTTGTGAGATCCAGAACTTTGATTTTGAGCTCCTCTGCAAATGCATATTTTCCTAGACTCTCATATGTATTTGCAAGGTTACTCATGGCACTAATTGTATTTGGGTGTTCTTCTCCAAGAAGCCTGTTTCTCAGATCTAGAACTCTTATTTGTAGTTTCTCTGCATCTGTATATTTTCCTAGATTCCGATATGTAATTGCAAGATTACCCATGGCTGAGATTGTATGCCGGTGTTCTTCTCCAAGAACCCTGTTTCTTAGATCTAGAACTTTGATTTGTAGCTTCTCTGCATCTGCATATTTTCCTGAACTATGATATGCATTTGCAAGATTCTGCATGGCACCAATTGTATCTGGGTGTTCTTCTCTAAAAAGCCTATTTCTTATATCCAGAACTTTAATTTGTAGTGTCTCTGCATCTGCATATTTTCCCAGACTCTCATATGTATTTGCAAGGTTACCCATGGCCCAGATTGTATTTGGGTGCTCCTCTCCAAAAGTTCTGCTTCTTACATCCAGCACTTTAATTTGAAACTTCTCTGCCTCACTATCATACCCCTGTTCACTCAACAACCCTCCAGACCTTTCATGAGCTTCATCAAAGTATCTATCAACCATCTCCCTCTTTTCCATTGCACTGTATTGTATATTGGCTCTCAAATGGGTGACCAAAATCCTTCTGAACTGATATGGCTGCTTATCAAAGTCTCCTGGCAGAGAGCTAGTTAACATTATATATGCCATCAATGAGTATTTCTGTCTATCTTCTGAAGACATTCTATCTCTTCCCCATGCATGAATAAGTGGATGGACAGCATACACACCCTTTGATGAGCCCAGCTTAATGAAGCTGAAAGAAAATAACACTTGAAGTCCCTCTTTGAAGATGAAATTATCCCACTTTCCTGTGTCATCAAGCTGAAGCAGTGTGCGATCTATTATAGAGCTTGCACGAGGTAAGGCAGGTCTCTGCTCATTATCTTCACTTGTCTCATGTTTTTGAGTAGCAGCATATGAAAAAATTTCTTCAGTAATTCCATCAAAATGAAAGAAAGCAAACAGTGCCAGAAGAAGCATTGCACTATTAGCTGCCTGAGCTCTATGAAAATTATCACTTTCAGCTCTTTGCTGAATTTCATTGAATGATAGCTCCCAAGTCCGATACACAGTTCTGTCATATTTAGATGCCCCTTTGAAAGCTGGGTAGGATAATAATCTCTCTCTGTATTGAGAATATTCACCAAGATAGTGTCTGATATCTGTGTCCCCATAAGCAATAAAAGCACCAGCCTGATCAATAGCCAGAGGAATGCAAAAGAGCTCATTCACAATCTTGGAAGCCTCAGCTTGTAAATCTTGCTGAGACTCATCCAAGCAAGCAGCCTTTAAGAGTAAAGAAATGGCATCATTTTCTTCCATCTCTTTCACCTCAAGAGAATTCTCATGTAAAGTCAAATGTCTTAGACCAGAGTTGCGACTAGTTATCAGAATATTCCCCCCTAGCCCAGATGGAAAATATGGCTCCAGTTCTTCAGGTGTCAGATTATCAGCATTATCAAAGACTATCACATAGTTATCTCCCAGAGAGCTGATCCACCATAGAGCAGATTGAGGTGAACCATCCAGTGCAGAAGACTGAGCCTCAGGAAAGTTGCAGATACCCTTCAGTCCCTGTGTGATTGTATCAATGGAAGACGCATCAATCCAGAAAACATGGGAAAAGCTGGGGACCACTGAGAAACAGGAATTAAGTAGTATGGTGGAGTACTTACCAGTCAGACATATCCTCAATAAACCTCAAACAAATCTGAGTCTTCCCAATACCCCCCATGCCATACAATAAGAAGAATTTTCTACGGCGAAGTTTATCATTGCTTTCGGCAGTAAAATGTTCCTTCAGTTTTGCGAGAACGTCGGTCCGTCCTGTGAACCGAATGCTTGAGTTAGGTTTCACGGGAATCGCTGCATCGGACGTCGTTCTGTTGCCAACACTAGTGTAGTAATTGATCTGTACAAGATACCAATTGATTAGCTAGCGATAAGAGGTATCAGAGAGCTTCACGTACAGTGTCAGCAGTGTTGAATGTGCTGCCACTTATAACGAAGTTCTGAGCGCCTTGGAGGACATGTTTGCCACTCATGTTGGTAGCGTAACAGATGGGGGCGGAAGAAAGAAGCAAGAACTTGGGTGCAGCAAGCCCCATCCTGCCACGTGCTGACCATGAGGCATCTTTCGCATTTTGCCGGGGCACATCACTCGGAACCTGGTCCAAACTTCAAAGAAGTGTAAACGTTTCTGCGCATGACTACCATAGACATCGAGTCGTATCGTCGTCACGGAGGTCAGTTTCTGCGTTGTTGGCGTGGACTGCCCTTCAAAATACTTACCCATCTAACAGTCCCTCCCCAACAACAACGCAGCCCTTGTCTCACTGAACGCGTCAGCCATCTTCGCAGGCACAGGGATCCGATGCCAGAAGTCAGAAATTTTCTTGAAGTCGAGGATGAGGTGACCTCATCCTCCACATCTTCACAACTTAGATCCATTTTGCTGCCTTTCCGTAGGGGTTAGCTTCATTAATAAAGTTCGTATATTTCTTTTTTTTAAATTCTTCTGTGTGATACCCCCTGACAGCATATAGGTACACTTAGACGCGTTAGTCATCCTCGGGAAAGGGGAGTGAAGTATTGACAGGGGCATACGATTGGATGGATGTAGTTTTGGTTGGAGCTATAACTCATCAGTACCGCTTCCTCTTCGTTCTTCCCTTAGATTGGGTGGCCGTTTTGCGTCACCCAATGTTACTCTGTATACTCCCATCGTTTCCCTCCCTCTCACTCAATGTGAATGTGCTAACTACTCTCCAGACCAGCCAATCAAATCCTCCGTACCGACTGGTTCCCACCTCTTACCTCGAACAGCTGTGGATTACTCCGCATGGCGCATCTCCGACTGTTTCCTTCCCAACGCGATTGACCTGGTCAGCGAAGCCCTCCGCCTTCCAACAAGCTTAGGCGGAGCTCATGACACAACAAGGTGACCTTCAAGTTAAGAACTTGAAGAACGAGACCGACGCGTTCAACACAGTGGAGGAAGAAGACCGATGACAAGTTGAGGGAGAAGAGGGGAGAAGTCGCGGCGTCGACTTGTAGATCAGTGAGTCCGACGGAGATCAACGAAAAATTGGAGCTGACTCAACCTTTGTACTACAGCAGGCACGATGGGAGAGCAAAGACATCAAGCTGCGGTTGAAAGTCAAACGCAGCACGGCAGCAGGGCCAGTTCGAGCTCGCCTCATGCCTCGGTTCTTTGGGCTCCACCGCCGTCGAGGAGTAGACATCAGGAACGAAGGATCGATAACAATGCATAGGGGACTCGCGCCGGGGATTCGCGCAACGAACGTGGTGGAAGCTTGCACCACCAGCAAGCGGCCGGGACTCACGCCAGAACAAACCACACATCACACTCACATAGGCGTCATAATCAATCCCCATACCAACACGGAGACGGGCTCCTCGAACTCAATTCAAAGCAAGATGTGTTGGTTTCCCATTGGCTGGGGCCGGCCCAACTCGATCGTCGTACTTGGCGGGTGCGATAAGGTTTTGAGGGTTTGAGATGTTGAGATTGGGTCAGCTTTAAGGGTTTTTCTTTTATCGGCGTGCTGGGGACTTGGGTTGCCTCCACAACGCGAGTGGTGTGGTATGGTGTCTTTCAACTCCCCTCTTCTCTCCACTCCTCGTCTTCCCAACTCTCTTAGTTTCAACCCACCTCTCTCTGAACCACTCTTCTTTCCTCCCCTCTTCCCTCCTCCGGTCTACCTTCAACCCGCTTCTATCCAATCCCCTTCTTAACGTTGCTAACGCCTCTTCCCCCACCTAATGCATATACACTCCCAAGGTGATAAATCCACCATCCGCTGCGCCCGTGTCCTGCACAAACGTCCTATCGGGTCTCGGGAAGCGAGTCTACGGGTATGGGACATGCAAGAGGGAGAGTGTTCACTCGATTTCAGTGCAGCTGCCAGCTGTTGCTCTGTCTTACGCATGCCCCCTAGTCCGATACCAACATCAATGCCACCAGTTGTAACTCAGGAGAAGACCATGATGAGCCCTCTCCTTCGAAATTGTGAATGACGATGATGATGGATCGGAATTGGAGTTGGGGGCCTGCAGTTGTGCCGAGAATGAGAGAAGGACGGTGAGATTAACTCTTAGGTGAGAGGCAATCTCAGCATTGAGAGGGAGTCTCATATGAAACCTCTCGGCAAATTTATAATTACCACGATACTCAAAATGAACTACACAAGCCATTTGTACTCGCAAAAGATGACAGGAGAACCAGCTGGTACAGATGTTGTTGATACCCCAATACAGGCCCCTCACATGAAACCACAAATCCACCCTGTCGACTGCCAAACCCTTCCTTTTTATTTTCGACATGCCATCCCATCCGTTTACCCCCTCTCTCCGCTCCCCGCAAGACAGAGATCTCGTCGTAATGGCGAGTTGCTGCGACACCAAAGATTAGTGGTTCCTTACCCCAATTGCGTTTTGGCCAAGGGGCAAAGGGAATTGAGGAGGGGTGTAGAACGGGGCTACAGTGAAGTGTGAGAGTGGGGTGGGGTGTCAGGCGCCCCGGGTACTCGGACATGATAGCTCCTCGCCAGAAAACCGATGCCAGAAGATGAGTTGCGCGATCGACCGGCAGAGACGACGACCTAGGATGGAAAACTGTGCTGGGCTGGCGAGGTAGAGGTGATGATGGGCAGTAGGTGGTAGCCGCGATAACGAAGATGACGTTGAAAAGTTGCTCAATCCTAGCTCCATCTGGAGGACAGAGGAAGTCGTGTCAGGCCGGATTGTCACAGGGCGGCCTGCTGTTGCTGAGGGATCCATCACGTTGGTGATTGGCTGTACATGCAGGCATTTTCTTCATGGGAAAGGGATGATAAGTGGAGGATGGGGGCAGGACTGGAATTGTCGATGGTACAAGGGTTATGAGAAGAGATTGGTAGTGACATGTGACATCGCGTTTGTCACCCACATCGGAGTGCGACATATGTTCTTATCTCTTGTCTTATCTGCGAGGATTAGCCTCATCCCCTTTTGCGGAGTGAGTCATTATTCGTATATCTTCTATGATCTATCACCCGGAATGAATCCCATTCCTTTCAACAGAACGCACCCAATCATTTCAATCAACCACCTCCCCATAGAAATCCTTGCCCACATATTCCTTCTTTGTATACTACATGGATGGCCGGCGGCATTCTGCGAATATTATGATCAGCACCCCCAACCAAACCGTGATCTAGCACCACTGTCGGTCAGTCAAGTCTGTCGTCATTGGAGAGAGATCGCTCTATCGGTACCCTCACTATGGTGCTCATTGGCGGGGCCCCAAGGAGCTGTCGCCGCTCTACATCCTGAGTTCACCCAGGCTTGGCTTGCCCGCTCTCGCAACCTTCCCCTTTCCCTGCACCTGGCACCACCTTTCACGTCTGACCCAGGGAATGCGCGTACTTCTAAAATCTTCGACATATTCTCTAATGAAATGCATAGATGGCGGACAATATCTTTGGTTTTAAATGAAAACCTCGCACACCAATTTATTGCTACAGCCGACGCAAGGGCAAAAAATTTAGAAGAGCTAGAGTCGTATTTCGTCGGATATGCCACACACCTTTCCGCGGACATTTCTTCTGTCCTCCGTTTCTTCTCCAAACTTCGGAAGCTATCGTGGAGAGGCAGAAATGTTTACTCAACGTCGCTGGAGAACGTTCCTTTCCATCAGCTAACGCACATCCACATGTCGCTAATCGCCCCAGCTTCGGACGTGATAGCATGCCTTACGAAGTGCACAAACGCGGTAGAAATATATTGGAACGGCGTGAGAGGTCCGGACTTTTCATATGTTCACGGAATTCCACAAATCCCACTTCTTCAGCTCCAGTTGCTCAAGCTGCAAGGATCAGGAAGTCTTGTTCGTCTTTTATGGAAATTAACCTTGCCATCCCTGAAATTTCTACACATACAATCGTCTTCCGCAACACGGGATCATAGACTGCTCGAGGACTTTTTTAACAGGTCTTCCTGCCCCCTGCAGCAGTTCATCTTCCAGGATAATCTCAGCCTACAAAGCGCTGTCAAATTTTTGACTATTCCTTTCCTTGGGTCGATTCCGGACATAGAGGTTCATTCACGATCTTCGGTCTCCTTGGAGGTTTTCCAGGAATTGAAGGATTCCTATACGCCTACACTTGATCGCCTGAAATTTGCCTATCCCCATGGCGAGATTTCACCAGTTTTTATGTGGCAGTGAACAAGGGGTGTATTACTGGGTTTTGTAAAATTGTACGTACTGAATAGCCCTGCCTATATCTAGTCTCGACTCTCGACACCAGCTGGCAGCCGATACAGTGATATTACAAGGGTAGATATTTGTGGATTGTAATGGTTGCCATAGGGTTAGTTACAGCGTTCCTACTTACCCAAAAAAGATACTCCTTCCTCCCTCAGCTTTCGCATTGCGAGTAAGTACTCCGAGGTGAGTCTGCATCAATGATCATATCCGAGTTCCACGGAAGATAAGTGTTTGTCGGCGTCGGGATAACCAAACAAAATTGGTTTGCCTTGTTCAAATATTCAACCTTGTTCTCTTTTGGTCCGCTTTCAAAATTCGAGTTCCAACGACGCGGGAAATTTTGAACAAAGGCCTTTGTATTTCCCCTCAACGAACCAAACCAGTCGGCACCGCAGTCACCACGGTTACTTTGTTCAACGTTACCCCCAAGATCCGCCATATTGAACAACCCTTGAAGTACGACCTCCTGCGATGCACCAATCAATTCTGCAAATTCCCCCCATTGCTGAACGTCAGTAGTATCTCGGTTATATCTCTTGAAAGTTTCACTCACAAAACTGTTCCCAGACTCTGATCCGGCATGGCTTTTCTTTCACAGTCCCCGCATTTTGTGGGCCATGACGTCCTGGGATTGGCGTCGCCTAGAGGCCTGCGCAATGCAAGCAGACACTTTTCGCAAATTTTTCTTGGGAGAGACCGCGAAATCACCACCACTCCTGTTGATATCTCTAAATCACTTCGCTTCGATGCGTTCGTTCCATATTCCATAACGCAGGACGTTCCTTGTATCAACAACTTGCTTCCAGTCGAAATTATCGGAGAGATTTTTCGGCACTACGTGTTCGATGTAAA
>KN838610.1:77708-108486 GCA_000827195.1 Laccaria amethystina LaAM-08-1 | reverse complement strand
GTAGGACACGTCTCCTTGTCAACCGAACGCCCCTCATCACGAAAAAGACACTCCTCCTCATCAACTTTAACTTCAAACGTGACATCTTTGTGATCTGGGTCACCAGTCGCTACGGCCCACGCCCCGCATAAAGCCGCGTATGACTCCGTCATCGAGGGGCCTGGGCGGCGGTTGACCAAGTAGATGTTCATCTTGACTTTCCCTTGGTAGGCCGCTTGTTGCCGCTGCACAGCAAGACCTAGCCGGACTCGATCAAACCAATCGGCGTCTCTGCGACAGGAATCAATGATAACTTCCGAGAGGTGCGGGTTAACGGGAGGAAGGACGCGGCCTGTCGATACGGCTGGCGGCGCGGGATGCTCCACTTGAGAATTGAATTTGGTGCTGCGAGGCGGGGACCCGAAGTAGTACTTCGCAAAGGTACGAAGGAACAGAAACGCAGCAAGCGTAAGTAGCAGAGGGACGACGGCAACGATAACGTGCGAGGGTCGGATAGAAATGGCATAGTCGAGAAGTGCGCTGAGATGATGAATAAATTCGGGCGGTGAACTGACGTAGGGAGATATCATTTTTGGGGGGGAGGCGGCTTTTGGAGTAGTGATATGTGCAGTTTTGCAGGTGGAAGGGGGAGTACCGTCAAAGGAAGTTGAGGACTTTACAACAGGATTGGGGACGCGGGCTTCGGAGTATACGTGATATGAAGTCGGTTTTGAAAATGAGAGGAGAAGTTGCCATCAAAGGAAGTCGAGATCTTTTTATCAAGCGATAATTGAGGGCGGAGATAGTCATCATTGTCCCAATTGTTGGATTCCCCAGAAACCTTCGCCATTGTCCAAGGTTGACGTGGTCGTGGAAACGATATGTCTCGTCCCAGTGCTGTTGCTTTTGTCAGGCAATTGTCCTCATCTGGATTATTTGAACAAATGACAAGATCGGACCAATGGGAATTCTGAACAACTCACAAGGGCTTTCTGCACATCTCTTATTGTGCAGCGAAATAAACAGGCACCAGCATCCCATCAACCAACACGATCCTTCCTGACGATGATCCTCCAACAGCGCGTTCCTGCTAGGCTGGCAGTCCTTGTTTTCGGGCGAGGTTCGCTGATTGGCCGGCCACTGTCGAGTGTCGATTGGTCGTCATACTTATGAAAAAATTGAAGGTGCTCCGAGTCGTTGTGAAAATAGCGAAACAAACACAGGCAGACGGGGAAGCAGGCCTAGTATGTAGGATGTGCTAGAATATGTAGGATGTGCCGAAATAAAGGGCCTCGTTTACAGAACAGAAAGAGAGAACAAGTTGTAACTCTTCAAGTTCGTTTGCATTCTGGGAACTCATGTGACCCTTACGCACCTAGACTCAAGTCAAGATCATTCATGAAAACGTACGCATGAGTACGAAGCGTTCTGAAGCAACAGGATAAGCAATGGACAAGCGAGTAGTGTACATGTGCACTTCTAAATTGTCGTCCCCGTCAAGCCCACTCACACAATGAGCGCCAGGTGACTCAAAGAAGATTTGAGGGGCAGGGAAACACGATGAGGGAGAGAAGCAAGAGCCAATGGAAATGAACGAGTGGGCGTCTTGTCACCCAAACCGCCGAAAAGGATGGACTGATGTAAGAGCGCTATAGGGCAAGCATCCTCAGGTGGCGAGGACGACAGTAGGGAGTACCATTCCTGAGGTCAAGCCCTTGAGTTCTGCATTGTTCCTCCGTCATTTTCTCCCTCCCCTGCACTATCCTATCTCCTCCCTCCCCTCCTCCCCAACCCTAAACTCCTGTCCATCAAACTCCCCTTTCTTGCCCAGCTTTCGTGTTCTCTTCTTCTTCCACTTTTGAGCCACCCCGGTTCGGGATTGTCAACCTAGCTATTTGATCTCCCCGGCAGAAGGAAAATGAGCTTGCGTTGGCCTGCTTAGCACTTCGCTTCTTGGGGGGTAGGGGTTGAGAGGGCAAAACGAGGTGGAACGATCTAGATTGGGGGTTTGTGAGTAGTCTAGTTCGAGGGTTAGAGGGAGTTTGGCTCTCAAGGTAGGAGAGAAACCGGTTCAATGTGGAAGGGAGTTTCTTTAGGTGGGAGAGGGAGTTTGGTTCGAGGTGGGAGCGGGAATTTGGCTTGGGATAGGAGAGGGAGTTTCGCTTCAGGTAGGGAAGGAGTTTGGTTTGGTGTTGGAGAGGTTCAGGTCGAGAGTTGGAAGGATTATGGATCGAGGTGGGAAAGGGAGTTCAGCATGTGGTTGAAGATGGTGTGGATATTTGGCTTGTAGTAGACAGAGTAGGCATTTGGCTTGAGGTCGAGTACGAAGTGTCGATCGACGACATCACCACCAAAAGGCCGCGACCCAAGTCCGCTCATAACATCTCTACCCGTGCCGACTGTTTCCAGCTTCATGTGCAAGAATTCGTCGCCATTCAAGGTCGAAGATGGTCCACAAGTCCAGTTCGGTTTCTAGTCTTCTCCAGAGTCGTCCTGTTCTTTTTCGTGTTCTCTCTCTCCACTAGTCCGCTTTCCTGTCTCCTCCGTCGTTTCCTCCATCATCTTGCGCTTTTGTTTTTCGCTCTCTCATGCTCTCCCGTTGTTTTTCGGCTCTTTCACCTTCTTCTCCTCTTTCACGCCATTACCTCTCCACTGCAGCTCCTCTTTCCCCTCTACTAACCCTGGGACAGACTTCCCTTCCCTTCCCATGCAATTAGCACACTTGACAGTCTCCGCAGATCCAGCGTCCATGTTCGGTCCCTGATATTAGCTGCGAGGCGGCATAAGCGTAGAAGGTCTGCGATACCCGGTTTGTGGTTTCGGCCCGTCAAATGTTCGAACTTGAAAGTCACCTGCGTTTTTGAATGTAGAGCACGGAACGGAAGCCTTTTGATACGTAAACATTCGAGCATGACCCTCAGACTCATCCGAATGCTCCGAAACACACCCATGCTGCTCTTTGTCCGTGGCGGTTGGAGAACGTCTTGGTCAAGAGAAGTTGCGTTGTGAGGTCATAGTCGCACCTATGTGGAAGCAAAAGCAACGGATAGTGACGCTGCCTGCGCCAAAGGCTATCGGGATCGTTGGGGGAAGGGAGCGTCCCGTTGGATAGGGAGAGCGGGGAAGGCAGAGAAGCATGGGGTTACCCAAGTGGTGTACCCCCACTGTATCCATGGTAGAAGGTAATACAGCAAAACTATGAGCCCGGAAGTGCGAGTCCTGCAGTAACGCAGACTAAGATACCGAGTCCGCGCCCATGGGGGATAAGCATGAGCAGGTAAGATGAAAGACGAGCAGGAGTACTGATGGCTTCGTCTAGCGCTGTGTCGAGCTCTTCTTTAGGAAGAACAGTAGGAGCACAGAGACTAGTTTTATGGGCAGGGAAAGGGGTCGTATAACGCTCAAAAATGACGCGCACTGGATTCCTCCAGAGAGTGGAAAATACGAAGCAGAGTTTCGCTTGCTTAGGGAGATGGACCGTCTGCCTCCCCTGCCTCCTCGCAAGGAAACCGCTCGAAATTAGCTACCGTGCCTTTCACCCCCATTCCTATCGGTCGTGGTTCGTGGAATCTGTACTGGGATATCTGGTCCTTCGGCCCACGGGGTCTGACGAGAACCGGGATCTCAACATTGTCGTCATCTGGTGGACCGCCTGAACTTCCAAATCCACTTTCGGAAGACCTTCCGCCAATGAGCAGGACCCCCAAAAAAGATCTGAACCCCAGCGGCGGTTGGTTCCGTAACTTCGAGTCCAAAAAATCAGTGGTAAGTAATTGAGAAAAGAAAGCATATGGTATACATACCTCTGATACCCTTCAATAACGCTCAGAAACACCTTTTCTCCTCGATAAACGTATTACCATGCGCCTCTTTAGAATGAAGCAAGAATGAAGGCCACCGATCTTGACTAGAGACTTGCTGGTTGAAATTGGAAGAAAATCCCGTCACGTTGACGTGACTCAAGGCTTGAAAGCGGCGTTATGCCATCCTCAAACCTCTGACACGTACGTTCTCATCTACATATTGCGATATAAGCCAGATTCAAGGGAAGGAGACTTGCTCGGACAGCCCATGCTACAGTCGCTGCTTTTGAGGATTGCAATTTGTCGGGCGAGAACTTGGTAGGTTTTTCGATTCACAACCAGGGGAATCCGTTGATTCGGTTATCTAGACAGTATTTTACCCTACCCATCGTCCGGAATGGATTCCATTCCTTTCAACGGAACGCACCCAATCATCTCAATCAACCACCTCCCCATAGAAATCCTTGGAGACATATTCTTTCTTTGTATACGACAGGGGTGGCCGGCGGCATTCTGCGAATTTAATCAGCCCGTCCAACCAAACCGTTATCTAGCATCATTGTCGGTCAGTCAAGTTTGTCGTCATTGGAGAGAGATCGCTCTATCGGTACCCTCATTATGGTGCTCATTGGCGGGGCCCCATGGAGCCGTTGCCCTACATCCTGAATTCACCAAACTTTGGCTTGCCCGCTCTCGCAACCTCCCCCTTTCCCTGCACCTGGTGCCACCTTGCTCGCACGAGACCCAGCTCTTAGAAAACCATGCGCATGATTCTAAATTCTTCGACATATTTTCGAATGAAATACATAGATGGCGGAGAATATCTTTGGTTTTAAATGAAAACGTCTCACGCCAATTTATCGCTACAGTCGATGGAAAGGCAAAAAATTTAGAAGAGCTAGAATTGTATTTCGTCGGAAATACCAAAGACCTTTCAGTGGAGATTTCTTCTCTCCTCCGGTTCTTCCCCAAACTTCGAAAGCTATCGTGGAAAGGGAGAAGAACTTACCAAAGATCGCTGCTGAACATTACCTTCCATCAGCTAACGCACATCCACATCTCGCTAAATTCCTGGGCTTGGCGCGTGTTACCATGCCTTACGAAGTGCACAAACGCGGTAGAAATACATTGGTATGGGGTGAGATGTGCTAACATGTCGTCTCTTGACGAACTTCCACAAACCCCACTTCTTCAGCTCCAGTTGCTCAAGCTCCTGGGATCAGGAGATCTTATTCGTGTTTTATCGAGATTGATCTTACCCACCCTGAAATACCTACATATACAAACATCTTCCGCAATACAGGATTATGGACTGCTCGAGGACTTTTTTAACAGGTCTTCCTGCCCCCTGCAGCAGTAGCGTTGCCGAAGTTCAGTTCCGAACTGTCAGTTCGGACTGAACTGGCAGAACCGAACAGACAGTTCGGTTACGGTTCCAGTTCTGGTTCGGGCTCAAGCAGTCAGTTCTAGTTCGCAGTTTGGGTATGAGAAAAATTTTGAGAACTGCTTTTGAACCGGTTCGAACCGAACTGAACAGACATGTTTTATTCATTTTTTTTCATTGAGAGCAGCAGCAGTTCATTCTCCGGGACGATCTCGACCTAGAAAGCGCTGTCAAATATTTGACTATTCCTTTTCTTGGGTCGATACCGGATGTAGAGGTTCATTTACGATCTTCGGTCACCTTGGAAACTTTCCAGGAATTGAAGGATTCCCATACGCCTACACTTGATCGACTGAAAATTGCCTATCCCTATGACGAGAGTTCACCAGTTTTGATGTGGGAGTGAACAATTGGTATATCACTAAGTTTTCCAAAATTGTACATACTGGATAGCCCTGCCCATCATATCTAGTCTCGACACTTGCTCGACACTACTAGCTGTTACGGTGATATTACAAGGGTAGATATTTGTCGCTCATAATACTTAGTTGCCATATGAGCAATTACGGCCTTTCTACTTAACCAAAAAATATACTCCCTCCTCCCTCAGATTTCGCATTGCGATTACTCCGAGGCGACTGGTTTCGAATCTATATCATATCCGAGTCCCACGGAAGACAGCTGTTTGTCGGTCTTGAAATAACCAAACAAACGGGTTTGCCTTGTTCAAGATTCAACGTACAACCTTGTTCTCTTTTGGTCCGCTTTCAAAATTCGAGCTCAAATGACGCACGAAATCTTTAAAAAAGGCCTTTGTATTTTCCCTCAACGAACCAAACCCGTCGGCACCGCAGTCACCACGGTTACTTTGTTCTACGTTACCTCCGCCAAACAGAACAACCCTTCAAGTACGACCTCCTGCGATGCACCAATCAATTCCGCAAATTCCCCCCATTTCTGAACGTCAGTAGCATCTCGGTTATATCTCTTGAAAGTTTCACTCACAAGACTGTTCCCAGACTCTGATCCAGCATGGCTTTTCTTTCACAGTCCCCGCATTTTGTGGGCCATGACGTCCTGAGATTAGCGTCGCCTAGAGGCCTGCGTAATGCAGGCAGACACTTTTCGCAAATTTTTCTTGGGAGAGACCGCGAAATCACCACCACTCCTATTGATATCTCTAAATCACTTCGCCTCGATGCGTTCATCCCATATTCCATAACGCAGGACGTTCCTTGTATCAACAACTTGCTTCCAGTCGAAATTATCGGAGAGATTTTTCGGCACTACGTGTTCGATGTAAATCCCGACCCCATCACTGGGTATTCGCGCATTACTGCTCATGCAGGAGCTCGGACGAGCGCCATAACCCTCTGTCATGTTTGTTCGTACTGGCGGACCCTTGCATTCTCCATCTCTAGCCTCTGGTCTTCCCTGTGCGTGATTTGGCCCAAGATGGGCTACGTCCATCTCGTGCGGCTTTGGCTGGAAAAATCGAGGTCGCGTCCTCTCTCCCTCTACCTTGCTCAGTACCATTCTTCAAAAGAACACGATATCGCTGCCATGAGGCAAATTCTCGAACTTTGCATTGCTACTGCTCCGAGGTGGCGAGAGATATCTCTCAATTTAACTCGGGCTCTACAAGATATGTTTTGTGCTCTGAAAGACGGTTCTACAGAATCCCTGGAGTCTTTTGACGTCGGCCTTTCAAAGTGGAGCCAAAGCCGGAAAAACCAATTACTCGATGCGTTTTATTCCTCTCCATTCCTCCGGCGAGTCAAGTGGCGCTTATTTGAGCGCGCTCTTCCTGCAAACCTACCTTGGAAGCAGCTTTCAGCGGTAACGTTGAAGTGCCAATCGGACTCCGAAGAATTTTTCACCGTTCTCTCACAATGTGATCGGTTGGAATTTCTTGAAGTTGAAGTTTTTTTTATTGTGTCGGCGTCACCCACTTCACATTCCATCATCTCGCTTCACAATCTTTTTGATCTGCGGTTGGGTATGATGTCCACAACAGATTTTGAAACGCTATTTAACCGTTTGGCGTTACCTCGGTTGAAGATCATTGAATTGCGATACAGTTTTGAGGACTCTTCTCCTCAGGGATGGATGTCTCTTTGCAACTTTCTTTCCCGATCTTCTTGTCAGTTGTCTAGCTTCACTTGTGGCGGTCACAACTTTAATGAAGCCGAAGTTATGGGCACTTTGACTTGTTCCAGTCTATCATCGCTCGTCGACCTCTCACTCTCCATACCCATCACGGATAACATAATGAATGCGCTAACATACAAAAAGGCATGCCACGGATTTTCACCACTACCACTTCTAAGACACCTCATATTCAGTAACTGCCAGACATCGGATGGTGTCTTTTCGACTTTCATTGACTCCAGGTTGTCAACGGTCAGATCTGTCGAGGTGCAACTACGAGGTGCCCCTGCATACCCAAATGATGTCGAAAGGGTCAAAACATTGCAGCAGGTCGAAGACATTTATATTGTTGTTGATTATCCCGTGTGCGCTACGCAGTCGTCGCGTGAAGGGGATTTCCTAAAATGACGATATAGTATCGACAATTGATGTATGCCAATGTGAATTACGCACTCATATCTATTCAGAAGCTCCGATCGGAAAAGAACGTCCATCAATTAGGCCAGGCGGATAATGCCAGAACCCCCCGTGGTAAACAGGTTTCTCGATACCGGCTTGGGGATAGTCGTACGGCAGATATCAAATTTTGTGTTTTTATGGATCTTTGAGTGTACGGCCATCAGTTCAGAAGGGCTGAGCCAACAATTCAGATAAAGCCATTCCAATCCAATCCATCCTATATTGAGGTCATGAACGGTCTGTTCTGAGGACAATGTCAAGGAAAGATGCGATAATTCCAAGTGTAGTGAGTCGAAGAGCTGATGAGTGTCGATCGCGGATGTCACAGTCAGTTGCTCCAAACCATGCCGGAAACGGGAGTGTATTTTTCGAGGAAGGGTTGTACTTAAAATCGGAATGTTGGCGTTAATGCGATTGACCTCAGCAATCTCAAGATTTGGACAATGCTGCAGGATCCCAATAAAATCGTCGACGGCGATGTCACAGTTTGTCAACGAGAGAGTTACAAGATTCGGAGTATGACGGAGGTATGGAAGCCTCAACGTTTCGGGAAGGGCAAACAACTGGCCTTTCCAGTGGAATCCGGTGATGTGAGGCTTTTCCCCAACGTCGAGGAATTCAGCCGGGGGAAACTCTTGTACTGGGGCATTGGTTGAACCTGTAGGACACGTCTCCTTGTCAACCGAACGCCCCTCATCACGAAAAAGACACTCCTCCTCATCAACTTTAACTTCAAACGTGACATCCTTGTGATCTGGGTCACCAGTCGCTACGGCCCACGCCCCGCATAAAGCCGCGTATGACTCCGTCATCGCGGGGCCTGCGCGGCGGTTGACCAAGTAGATATTCATCTTGACTTTCCCTTGGTAGGCCGCTTGTTGCCGCTGCACAGCAAGACCTAGCCGGACTCGATCAAACCAATCGGAGTCTCCACGACAAGAATCGAAGATAATTTCCAAGAGGTGCGGGTTAACGGGAGGAGGAGGGACGCAGATTGTCGATACGGCTGGCGGCGCGGGATGCTCTACTTGAGAATTGAATTTGCTGCTGCGAGACGGGGACCCGAAGAAGTACTCCGCAATGGTACGGAGGAGGAGAAACACAGCAAGTGTAAGTAGCAGAGGGACGACGGCAACGATAACGTGCGAGGATCGGATGGAAATGGCGTAGTCGAGGAGGTTGCTGAGATGGTGGATAAATTCGGGCGGTGAACTGACGTAGGGGGATATCATTTTTCTTGGGGACGCGGTCTTCAGGGTGGTGATATGTGCGGTTTTGCAAGTGGAAGGGGAGTACCGTCAAAGGAAGTCGGAGACTACAACAGGATTGGGGACGCGGCCCGGCTTCGGGGTATACGTCGGTTCTGCAAATGGGAGGAGAACTTGCCGTCAAAGGAAGTTGAGGATTTTATACATACCAAAGATAGCTGGCGGCGTCGGGCCTTACAATTGTCCGAATTGTTGATCATGATTAGTCGCCATTACTGCTATTGTCCAAAGCCAAACCGACGTGGCCCTGGCCATGGAAACAATAATGTCCCACTGACAGTGCTGTTGCTTTTGTTAGGCAACCGTTGAATAAATGAAGAGATTGGATCATTGGAAATTACCAAGTCGGACTCACAATTGCTTTTTTGGATTGCGGAGAGTTAGGAGGTTGCCTGTGAACTTCGTCAAGTTTCCTTATTCAATTTCCAGCGGCAACTTCCAAATATGGACAGCCTACAGGCACGCGTGCTTTCACTGACAGTCTTTGTTTTCAGATGAGGTTTGCTGATTGGCGAGTTGCTGTTGAGCGCGCGTTGATTAATGAGTGGTTGGTTGTCCCTTGGAAAACTTCAAGAACGGTAGCTGTTGTACCAGAACGAAATTTTGACAAAAAGAAAAATATATATAGCGAAACAAACACAATCGGCGCGTACAGCAGGTTGTATTCAATGACATAAACCAAAGCCGGAAAATCTCTCCGACTGTGTACCAAAGCACTCCTCCTTTTGCTGCCCCGATCGAGCCCACTCACACAAACCACTTCATACAACAACACCCGTAAACCACCAAAGGACCCTGGCACCAAACCCATGAGCGCGAGGTCACTTAAAGGAGAGTTGAGGAGGAGGGGCAAGAGCCAATATTAACAGCAAACGCGGGCGTCTTGTCACCCAAACTGCAGAAAACGGCGGACCGGTATATGGAGCGTTATGGGCCAAGCATTCTCAGGTGGCAAGGTCTCCAGGAGGGGTGGGGAGGGCCATACTTGGGGCCAAGCTCTTGAGAGTTCTGCCTGCGCGGTTCGCAGGCTGGTCCGCCGTTCTTCGAGCTTCGAGCTTGAGCTTGAACCCGCGTGGAAGCCCGTTCCTGTTCCACCGCCACTTTCTCTTTCCCCTGCACCTTCCCTCTGCAATCCTGAACTCCAATCTCCCTCCTTCCACCTTGCCCCCGATGCCTCTTCCGCTTCATACCCTCCTGAATCCAGCTCAAGTTGACCTAGCGCATCTTAGGAGGAAGGGATTGAGCTCGAGAGGGCGGAGAGGTCTGCGTCGGGGATTGAGTGCGAGTTTAGCTTGTGCTTGATGACGGAATGAAAGGGCCCACCAGACTCAACCCCCCTAGGGAAGTTTGGTTCGAGCTAGGAGAGGGAAGGCGGGAGGAAGTTTGACTCGAGGTGGGAGAGGGAATTCAACTGTTATTGAGGACGGAGTAGACATTTGGCAGGGCAGAGCGAAGGGTGGAGAGGTCCAGATGAAGGCAAGGGTGAGGTTGGGAGGGAGTTTGGTGGTTTTGTTTCGAGCTAGGGAGGGAGTTTGGTTTGAGGTAAGAGAGGGAGTTCAGGCTGTTGTTGACGGTGCATTTGGCTTGAAGCGTCGCTCGAGGACATTGCCAGTGAAAGCCTACGGGTGAAGCTCACCGCCAAAGCCTCTGCCAGACTCAAGCACCCATCTCCGCTTCCTGTGCAGGAATCTGTTGTTCAATCCTTAGAATTGGCTGCAGGGAGGTAGGGTGAGGATGTCTGCTACGTCAAATTTTGCCTTCTGGGTCTGAGTGTGGGTTTGCAGAAACGGAAGGCTCAGATTGGAATCGGGTTTGGGTTGGAGCTGAAGAGGACGTGAGGACATGAAAAAGCCATATCCAAACGCAGTAAAGCTCTAGGTTTCACCAAAACGTGCCCGCGCTGCGCCTGGTTGGTGGATCACAAACCTCGCACTTGTCAGAGTCACTTGCGAAACTACTTGTGGGTTGCCCTGGCTAAGGCAACGGACGTGGGTGCGCTGATCCCGTAGGGCATGAGTAGAGAAGGCAAAATAGCCTGAGAACCGATAGCCCAAGTCGTACAACCCCAGTGGAATCGTGGTACTAGTAAGGGTAAAGGGAACTGTGACCCGTGTGCGCAGGCGGGGAAGGTAAGGGACGAGCAGGGTGAGGCAGGTTTTATTGTTTTTTGTGCTTCTCCTCCTGCGTCGGGATCTTCTTTCGCACTGCTCGCACACCCAGCCTCAACCCAGCCTCCAAGGAGCAGAGATGTTGGCAGTGGCACTAAGGGAAAAGAAAGGTAATTAGCGTTCTGCGGGCGATAAGACAAGCTGAGTCACACATATTCAAATAAATCGCGCGTTGTAGACAATACGCATCGTTGTCTATCGTTGTCCACCTTTCAAAATTTCAAGTTTCAAGTGTGGGTGGTGGCGTCTTGGTGGCGTCCATTATCTTCCCATGTCAAGTTAAAGTGAGACGGGAAATCTTTGTTGGTATATGTTTCGCATAAGCTTCCGAAATTCTTTTCCGTTAATTTTCCGTTCCCTGACCTTTGCCCACACCTTCCTCCCAGTAGAAGACCATCGACCACTGCCCAGAATATCACATAGAGCAGTAGCCGTCCACGTAGACTATCCCATGGGTGAAGGCCTCCACCATAACGCATCAAAACTCACATGGATGAGCCAACCAAATCTAAGTCCATCCGTGCCCTTGTCCCCGAATTGTCTATAGTGAGCCGTCGTTACAGGAACATGTTTACTAAGGCCACCCGTAAAAAATAGGCTCCTACAATGTTCTATACCCTCAAACCTGCTGCTGCACCCACAACAACGCAAGACAAGGCCCCGGAACAATAGCAACTGTCATGAGGATTAACGTTTTTCAACACTGCTCGCCATGGCACTCTCGGGATACTACAGAGGCCATAGTAACACTCCCCTCCCTCAGCGTTTATCGTCGTGTGACGTGTTGTTCTTATTCACTGAACAACCTCCATAGCCCTCGTCGTGACTTCCCTCATTGGACATCTGTCGCTTAGTTGCCTTGTTTGTCCGTTGTTCAAGGGCAATGCTCAGCCATTTTTATAGCCATGTTACGAGGTGAGTGCGGTCATTCCTACCAAGTGGCTCGTTGGGGTCATATCATTGTACCGCTTCACAGAAGTCTTCTTCGCCTCCGAGCAGTCTTATCAGAACATTGGTACGTCCTTCTGCTGCTTGTTCTATATTACTTCTGACTAAACTTCGTGTAGATGAAAGTCAAATCCAAGTGGTTGTCTAAGCTTGCTACGAAGATTCGAACCAGGAGTGGCTCACGCGTCCGAACAGAAGGAACTGAAGTTGTATCTAATGAGGAGGTCGACAACCCGCTTTTCGAACGTATCCCATCCACCGTCATACTCAACGACCAAACCTCCGTCATTCCACTCTCAGAGAACCACCATGGCCATTCACCCCCCATTACGCTCGGTGAGGGTACGATATCAGGTCCTCCACCCCTTCAGCCTCTTAAGACCTCGTTTACCCAATCGGATGACGATGGGGATGAGTGCGAGTCAGCGTATTACACCATGGCGGATTCGGCATCTCTTCGTTCTTCCAATGCCAATGGAAGTGTGCAGGAGGATGTGTTGGCTTTGGGTCATGGCCATGATCACGCCGACGAAGAAGTTATCGCCTCTCCAGACACCTACTCCCCCACGGACCGCGATCCATTCGGCTCCTCTCTCGCTGGCATTGAGAACGACAACGACCCACGCACCTCACGCGCCCTTCTGCTCATCCCTGAACTACCCATTGGCCTCATCTCTGAAACCCTCAACTGTAGTGATAGCCCAGCCAGCTCAAGCCCAGCCTCAGAACAACCTCTACGACCTCGGCAGCAGACGTGGGCCTCTTCGGGGAGCTCGTATTTCTCTTTGAGTCGGTCTAACGCTGGGGGATACACCGCTTTGAGTCGCTCTCAGACGGGGGATCACAGCTCCTCGAGTCGCTCTCAGACAGAGGATTACGTCTCCTGGAGCCGGGAAAGCTTTTCCCCGAGCCGCTCTCAAACTGGGGGGTCGTGCAGCCCACTGTCCCAGTTTACAAACATCAAAGGACTACCACCCAGCCGGTCCTCATCATCCGACGCATATGCAGGAAGCTTAAGCCAATCCCTAATCAAATCTTCCCCAGAGAAGCGATGCATCAATGACTTACCCACCGAACTCATCGTGTGGGTCTTAAGTCTATGCTTACGTCTCCCCATAGGGTGTTTCGACGGTGCCCTTTGGCGTCGGATCACGAGGACGTGCTATCAACTACGACTTGTGTGTTACAAGTGGAACAACCTCATCGTCTCAGCGGGCCTCATGATGTCTTCTGTAATGCCTTCGTCGTTGTCGCCCTGGGTACTACCGCCTCCGGAGGTACTCTCGTGGTATACAGGGCAAATCGCGAGGAAGAATGTGGTCGATAATTTATCTCTCCCCTTGAGACAAGATTCAGATCATCTTGATCTTGATTACCTCAGCGTCTTATCAAAGTCCGCCATACCCAAATGTCGAGCGTTGAAAGTATCTTTGCCACATAGTTTCGTTGCGGACTGGCTGCAGCCCGATAATAGCGATGATACGACGACGACAACGACAGAAGGGACGACACCCATGTCCTACGCTACGCCTAACCTCCGCTACTTATCCTGGACGTTCAACCTCCCCTTATCGGCTCCTATCCCACCTGAATTCGGGTTACCGTGGAGAGCATTGAGACATGTCCACCATGGATTGACGTGGTCTTCGTTGACGAGTGTGGAGCTTGATTGTCCACTCACCATCGAAGATTGTTTGTTTGTCCTTTGGGGGGGACGAGATAACCTCAAACGTGTATCTTTTAGAACTGTTGATGGGCTTGGGGAAGAATGGACTTCCACAATCACATTGCCCAGGTTGGACTCCCTGTCCGTTGAGGGAGTTGGCGATCTAGGACTGCTGTTTTCGTTCCTGGGGATGGAACGTCACCGACGCTTGGGGATGACTTCACATACACGTGAGGGGGACTTGTGTGAACCCATCCCCAGTCTGCATGTTTTGAACGTTCATTGGGATTCTCTGACGCATGTTGATTTGTACTGCCATGTGACGAGGTCTGATCTTGTGAGTTTGATGTGCGGACTGGTTAATGTCGTTTCTTTCCAATGGAGGGGACACCTCACCCCCGATGCAGATGCCGGCGCTTCGATTCCTGGGGTCATGTTAGATCACCTAACGGAAGCGATCGTTCATTCGAACCAAGCAGGGTGCGAAACCATCCTCGACATCTTAACCGAATCACACACGACGTCGTTGAGGAAGATCGTCATCGACAAGCGCATCATCCATTTCTCTGCTCCCCTGACTCCGGTACCGGGAGACTGGGGTTTGCAGAGTCCCAATTTGAGCGAGATGAAGGCCGCGCTGTATAGTATCACACTGAACGACGTCGAACATCCCATCAGTATAAGTGATGCATGGGCCATCCTCTCGGAGTGCCCACAGTTAAAGGAGCTTGATGTTCGTGTTGCAGGGGATGAGCCGAGCTCTTGGCTACTTGCACGGGATGGGCTGAGTTCGGATCTTCAAACCCTCAAATTGGATTTAGACGTCTCTGTTTCTAACCTCTTCCGGAATTTAGGCCTACCCAACCTAGCCACGCTGCAGATGTCGTTTCCAGATAGCAATCACATCCATGCTGAAGGCCTTGATGCCGCCCTTGAACGCTGGGGTTGCCCTCTCACATCCCTCCTCCTGCGAAACTCGAATCTCAGTGAGGAAATCTTAATCGAGTGCTTGACGAGCGTCTCTTCGACTTTACAAGACCTCCTCATCTACGGCGCTGGTCCTCTATCTGGGTGTACCATAGGTGAAGTCGCGCTTCAGCGGCTTACATTACAAGAAGGACTCGACCACGATCTATGTCCCAAGCTCGAGAGGCTCACCTTGGAACCGTGCGTTGCGCCGGATGGAGCGTTGGCTCAGCTGTTGAGTTCGAGGGCTCCGCCTTTGAGGTACTGTGAGAAGATCGTTCCGCTGAGGAGGGTGAGGGTTTCTTTTCTCAAGGCGGTGGTTCCGAATATGAGTGAGGTTCGGGAGGAGGATTTGAAAATGATAAAGGGGTTGAAGGCGACAGGGATGGATATTGAGCTCGTTGACTAGGACTTGGGCTGGATGCTTGCAGATTGACAGGTAACGGACGCTTTTCAGGGGACTTTTATTTTATTTTTTCTTGGCGGACTACGGAATATACATATATCAAGGACCCATTACACTATTGCTATGGATGTAATTCAACAAATTTTTATGTTTTTATGCTCAATGTAATGCTTTACTTCAATTGTAGTCTGTCTTCCAGACTTTCAGCGCGTCGTACTTATCAGAGCCACCCAAATATTTGTTGGGATGTGTTTGGCATGAGCTTCCGAAATTCTGTTCCGTTAATTGTTGACCTTCGCCAAACCTTCGCCCACACCTTCCTCCCAGTAGAAGGCCATCGACTCCCCACAATATCTTGACAATATCGCATAGAACTGTAGCCGTTCACCTAGACTATCCTATGGCAACTTAAGGCCACAATAACGCATGAAACTCCTATGGATGTGCTAACCAAATTTAAATCCTTCCCCTTGCCTTCCCCCTGAATTGTCTATAGTGAGTCCGCACTGAGCCTTCCTTACAGGAACATGTTTACTAAAACCGCCCGTGAAAAACAACCTCGCACAACATTTCATCTCCTCACACCTGTTGCTGCACCCACAACAACCGTCGAGACAAGGCTCAAGAACAATAACAACTGTCATGAGGGTTAACGTTATTCAATGCTGCTCGTCATCGCACTCTCGGGATACTACAGAGACCATAGTAACACCCACCTCCTTCAGCGTTTATCGTCGTGCGGCGTGTTGTTCTTATTCACTGAACAACCTCCATAGCCCTCGTCGCGATTTCCCTCCCTGAACTTCTGTCGCTTAGTTGTCTTGTTCGTCCGTTGTTTGAGTGCAATACTCAGTCCTTTTATAACCATGTTACGAGGTGGGTGCGGTCATTCCTACCAAGTGACTCGTTGGGGTCATATCATAGTACCGCTTCACAGATGTCTTCTCCGCCTCCGAGCAGTCGTATCACAACAATGGTAGGCTCTTCTGCTTCTTGTTCTATATTACTTCTGACTAAACCTCGTCTAGGTGAAAGTCAAATTCAAGTGGATTTCTAAGCTTGCTAGGGAGATTCGAACCAGGAGTGGCTCACGCGTCCGAACAGAAGGAACCGAAGTTGTATCCAATGAGGTCGACTCTCCGCTTGCCGAACGTATCCCATCCACTGTCATCCTCGACGACCAAACCTCCGTCATTCCACTCTCAGAGAACCACCATGGCCATTCATTCCCCATTACGCTGGGTGAGGGTACGATAGCAGGTCTTTCAACCCTTCAACCACCCCTTAAGACGACCGGTTTTCCAAATGACGGCCCTTCTGCATTGGTGTCCACTGAACACTTTGCTGCTCCTTTAAAGCGACATGATCTTCGGTTTTCAAGTTCAAGTTCACAGACGGAGGGCTCCTCGTTTACTGAATCGGATGAGGACGGCGATGAGTGCGAGTCAGTGTATGACACGGCATCTAGCATGGCGGATTCGGTGTCTCTTCATTCTCCTAATGCCAATGGAAGTGTGCAGGAAGATGTGTTGGCTTTGGGGCATGGCCATGATCGCGCGGACGAAGAAGTTATCGCCTCTCCAGACACCTACTCCCTCACAGACTGCGGTCCACTTGACTCCTCTCTTGCTGGCACTGAGAACAACAACGATCCACCCACCAGAGGCACCCCTCTCATCCCTGAACTACCCATTGGTCTCATCTCTGAAACGCCCAACGGTAGTGCTGCCCTGACAAGCCTAGCTCTAGAACAACCACTGAGACGTCGGAAACTGACGTGGACCTCTTCGGGGAGTTCGTATTTCTCTTTGAGTCGGTCTAATGCTGAGGAACACACCTCCTTGAGTCGCTTTCAGACGGAGGATCACAGTTCCTCGAGTCGCTCTCTGTCAGAGGATTACATCCCCTTGACCCGGTCTCCGACTGATGAAAACTTTCCCTTGAGCCCCTCTCAAACTGGGGGGTCGTGCAGCCCACTGTCCCAGTTTTCAAACGTCAAAGGACTACCACCCAACCGTTCCTCGTCGTCCGACGTAGGGGCAGGAAACTTAAGCCAATTCCAAACCAAATCTTACCCAGAGCGATGTATCAACCGCGTCTTACCCCCCGAACTCATCGCGCGGATCTTAAGTCTATGCTTACGTCTCCCCATAGGGTGTTTCGACGGTGCCCTTTGGCGTTGGATTACGAGGACGTGCTATCAACTACGACTTGTGTGTTACAAGTGGAACAACCTCATCGTCTCAGCGGACCTCATGATGTCTTCTGTAGTGCCTTCGTCGTTGTCGCCGTGCATACTACCACCTTCGGAGGTACTCTTGTGGTATAAAGAGCAAATTGCGAGGAAGACTGTGGTTGATAATTTATCTCTCCCCTTGAGAGGAGATTGTCCGGCTACCGGATGTCAGTATATCGGACCGTATCATCTTGATTTTGATTTCCTCCGTGTCTTATCAAAGTCCGCCATACCCAAATGTCGAGCATTGAAAGTATCTTTACCACCCGGTTTCATTGCCGATGGGCTGCAGCCCGACTATGATGATGATACGATGATGACAACGACGGAAGGGACGGTACCCATGTCCTTCGCCGCTACGCCTAACCTCCGCTACTTATCCTGGACGTCCAACCTCCCCTTATCGGCTCCTATCCCACCTGAATTCGAGTTCCCGTGGAGAGCACTGAGACATGTCCAGCATGTGGTCTTTGTGGAGCTTGATTGTCCACTCACCATCGAAGATTGTTTGTTCGTCCTTTCGGAGGGACGAGAGAACCTTGAACGTGTATCTTTTAGAACTATTGATGGGCTTGGGGGCCAATGGACTCCCACAGTCACATTGCTCAGGTTGGACTCCCTGTCCGTTGAGGGAGTTGGTAATCTAGGACTGCTGTTTCCGTTCCTGGAGATGGAACGTCACCGACGCTTGGGGATGACTTCACATACGCGTGGGGGGGATGTGTGTGAACCCACCCCAGCCCGCATGCTTTGAATGTTCGTTGGGATTCTCTGACGCATGTTGATTTGTACTGCCATTTGACGAGGTCTGATCTTGTCAGTTTGATGTGCGGACTGTGTGATGTCGTTTCTTTCCAATGGAGGGGACACCTCACCCCCGATGCGGATGCCGGTGCTTCGATTCCTGGGGCCATGTTAGATCACCTAACGGAAGTGATCGTTCACTCGAACCAAACAGGGTGCGAAACCATCCTCGACATCTTAACCGAATCACACACGGCGTCGTTGAGGAAGATCGTCATCGACATGCATTTCTCTGCTCCCCTGACTCCGGTACCGGGACACTGGGGTTTGCAGAGTCCCAATTTGAGGGAGATGAAGGCCGCGCTGTATAGTATCACACTGAACGACGTCGAACATCCCATCAGTATAAGTGACACATGGGCTATCCTCTCGGACTGCCCACAGTTAAAGGAGCTTGATGTTCGTGTTGCAGGGCGTGCGCCGAGCTCTTGGCTACTTGCAGGCAATTTGTTGAGTTCGGATCTTCAAATACTCAAATTGGATTTAGACGTCCTTGTTTCTATCCTCTTCCGGAATCTAAGCCTGCCCAACCTAGCCACGCTGGAGATGACGTTTCCAGGTAGCAACCACATCTATGCTGAGGGCCTTGATGCCGCCCTTGAACGCTGGGGTTGCCCTCTCACATGCCTCCTTCTGCGAAACTCGAATCTCGGTGAGGAAACCTTGATCAAGTGCCTGACGAGTGTCTCTTCCACTTTAAAAGACCTCCTTATCTACGGCGCTGGTCCTCTATCCGGGTGTACTATAGGTGAAGTCGCGCTTCAGCGGCTTACACTACAAGAAGGACCATACCGCGATCTATGTCCTAAGCTCGAGAGCCTCACCTTGGAACCATGCGTTGCGCCGGATGGAGCGTTGGCTCAGCTGTTGAATTCGAAGGCTCCGCCTTTGAGGTGCTGTGAGAGGATCGTTCCGCTGAGGAGGGTGAGGGTTTCTTTCCTCAAGGCGGTGGTTCCGAATATGGGTGAGATTCGGGAAGAGGATTTGAAAATGATAAGGGGTTTGAAGGCGACGGGGATGGATATTGAACTTGTTGACTAGGACTTGGGCTGAATGCTTGCAGATTGACAGGTAACGGACACTTTTCGGGGGACTTTTATTTTACTTTTTCTTGGCGGACTACGGAAATTGGAATATACATATCTCTCGAGGACACATTACACTATTTCTATTTTTATATTCAATGCAATGCTTTCATTCAATTGTACTGAGAGTCTTTCTTCCAGAATTTGAGCATGTCAAATTTGTGTCACATGAATTTATTTGACGCCGGGTATATTTAGTCATGTAATGGGTGACTTTCCGTAACGCAAATTGTCCAGATTTCAATAAATCGACGAGATCTAGGGTCCTCAGCCGAGATGCCGTGTCCACGAAAGGTTCAATGTTGATGGGCGCCCTGGTTGACGACTAGTTACAAACCTTAATCTGTTCATAGGGTACGGACCCCTCGAACAGATTTAAAACGCTGGAATCAACCTGCCAAGAGGACACCTTTCCTTCCTCATCGGGCTCATCCCTCACCACTCTCCTACGGCTGAGGACATTCCGCCCTCTCTCGTTATAGTTTTAGGCCACTACAAAGTTTATTAGCAGTACCAATATAATATGGCTACAGAAACCAGCCTGTTTATCGAAGTTATCATATACATATGGAAAGCAAGACTGATCTGCTCTGAAATCTCGATTGCCGATTGATGGCCGCATATTTTTAAGTCATTTCATTGATTTGTAATATTTGTACGATAATTACACAATCTGCATTGAAGAATTTCACCTCATCATCCCTGCCTCGCTATCACCTAAGTCTTGCCGTTTAACATCCTCCATGTCTTGGTGTCGTCTGAATACATATTTGATTCTACTTGCTCTTGGAGTCAGATTGCAACACAAAATTTACCGTTTGCAGTGAAGTTGGCGGTCATGAGAAATTCCATCAAAATGCACAAATATGATTGCCCAAGTTCTGTCTGAACTTTCTCCACAACTGTTGGGCTGTTTTCTACGATTTTTGGTCAATGGTGCATTGGACTTGAATTAATTAGAGGATGTGCACCCCACCAAATTTGGAGTGATTTGTTGGAGTACTTCTGTAGTTACAAAAGGTAGTCCATCAGGAGCAGTACTATGAACTTTTGAGAGAATGGTGGCACCTATGGACAATCTAAATACATAGGATTATAGATAAATATATAAATGAGTGTGCCCTGGCCAAAAATTGAGTGGACTTTGGTGTGCTCTGTTAAAATAGTGGTAAGTTTCTTCCTGCGTGAGTGCGTCTGTTTTTTTTTGTCTCCTATGTTTCTATTCTCTCTCTTTTTTGTTTGGGTGGCCTTTTTTTTCTTCATTCACTTTTATTGTTTTGTTTTTGGTTTTTTGTTATTTGGTGTTGTTCTTTTATAGTTTTGTGGTATTGGCGGTATTTTGTACTTCTGGAAGCATTGTGGTAATTCTGGACCACCTTGGTGGCTTTTCTTCTTGTTTTCTTGTTTTACTTGGTTGGCCCCCATGAAAAATTTGTGTGGATTTGCGTGTTTTTGGGCAACATGGCTGTTTTTATTGCTGTATTGCTGCTCTTGGCTTTGTTTTCCTCGAGTATGTCCGTTTCCGCTCAATTTTTGGCTGGGGCACACTCATTTATATATTTATCTATAATCCTATGTATTTAGATTGTCCATAGGTGCCACCATTCTCTCAAAAGTTCATAGTACTGCTCCTGATGGACTACCTTTTGTAACTACAGAAGTACTCCAACAAATCACTCCAAATTTGGTGGGGTGCACATCCTCTAATTAATTCAAGTCCAATGCACCATTGACCAAAAATCGTAGAAAACAGCCCAACAGTTGTGGAGAAAGTTCAGACAGAACTTGGGCAATCATATTTGTGCATTTTGATGGAATTTCTCATGACCGCCAACTTCACTGCAAACGGTAAATTTTGTGTTGCAATCTGACTCCAAGAGCAAGTAGAATCAAATATGTATTCAGACGACACCAAGACATGGAGGATGTTAAACGGCAAGACTTAGGTGATAGCGAGGCAGGGATGATGAGGTGAAATTCTTCAATGCAGATTATGTAATTATCGTACAAATATTACAAATCAATGAAATGACTTAAAAATATGCGGCCATCAATCGGCAATCGAGATTTCAGAGCAGATCAGTCTTGCTTTCCATATGTATATGATAACTTCGATAAACAGGCTGGTCCATCTGAGTTTAAATCCCTGTACCGTGTGGTTCCCACACCAGTTGCCATAAAAGATTCAATGATTTTTGACCTCCCCTTAACAATCCGGTCCGGCCCACGCCAAATATTCCCACCCTGCGATTTGCTTCAGCTTCATACGTCGCGCAACGTGCACCACATTTCCACTGAATTCATGGTCTCAATTGCGTGATGTGTTTTATTATGGACGACATGTCTGTATCATCTAACACCAACAAGGCACTTCAAGAATTCCGAGATTTGCCTGTCGCGCTGCTCAAACCTGCATTTGACGTTCTAATACCTGCCGACTGTGCTCCAACAGCTGCTTTCTGGGCGCCATACAATGATGAAGAGAGGAACATTGGAATGCAAGCATGCCTTCTAATCTGGGCTGTAACTGACTTCAAGCTTGTTCCTTGGGAGTTCCAACTGGAGGCTACCATTGTAATCATGACTGGGAAGGACTCGCTTGTGGACGTTGGTACAGGCTATGGGAAGACTCTCTGCTTGATAATGCCTTGTCTCTTGGATCCAGAAAACCTATCTGTAATTTTTTCTCCTCTGAAGTGACTGCAGGCAGTGCAAGTTATTGAATTTGAGAAGTACAGCATCAAAACTCTGGCTATTAACAAGGATACTCTGAATGATCCAAATCTATGGAAGGTCTGAGATAACGAGACCCTCCTGAACATCTATTAAAGTCACTTGGAGTCTAGATGATTCTTAACAGAAAGTTTTTGGCCCTTTTGGTGCAACCTGAGCAGCTATTTATGATCGCAGGACACCTGCCTTGACTAGGACGGTTAATGCAAGATCACATGTTTGTCAAGCTCATCAAGCACATGCATGTAGATGAAGCACATTTTATCTACAGCGCCGGAATGGAGCACTATGGTCTACCTGCCTTTTGAGATGCTTGGGGAAGGCTTGCTGAATTTCGTATCAAACTTGGGAAAGGTGTTCCTGTCCAAGCTCTCTCTGGAATGCAACCACCTCATATCAAAAAGGCAATAATCGAACACCTCCTCTTCAATGAAAAAAAACTTTGCTCAATCAAACTTTCAAGTAATTGCGCCAATACTGTGTATGTGATGCACCCAATTGTTGGCCAGCTGTCCGATTTTTGCAATCTTGACTTTCTGGTACTGGAGAACTGTCCAGCAGACATTTGCCTCCCAAAAACCATTGTTTTCCATGATGATTCTGATGAAGCTTCCAATGTGGCACTTTACATTGACCACCGACTGCCTGTGCACCTTCAAAATAAAGGAATTGTGTGACATTATCATGGAGGGATGTCCAAAAACTACCTTACAAATGTATACAACAATTTTAAAAAGGCTCATGGTCTCTGTCGGATTTTACATGTGACAGAAGGTGCATCAACTGCATGTTCTTTTTTTTTCTTTTTCTTTTATTACCAACCTGTCTACATAGGGGCTTGACATTGCAGATATCAACATTGTTGTTCAATATGGAATTACGTGGGGTGTCCCAACCACCCTCCAGCAAGGAGGAAGAGGTGGCCAAACCTCTTCAGCGGAGGCGATATTTCTAATTATGTATGAACTGTGGGTACTTGACATTGATTTGTCGACCATTGAGGAAAACAACTCTGATCCCAACTTCCCAAATGCTGGGAAGCTAACAAAATATTCAACAAAGTTCACATGGACTGGAGTTGCAATGATACATGTAGTTCAATCAAAGGAATTGTGCATTTGAGGCTTCTGGGCTAGTTTTTAAAGGTCCAGTCCATAGGACCAAAAAAAAGACCAAAACTGGACTGAACAGGACCGATTAGGACCGCACCCGTGGTCTATTTATGGACCGGTCTTTTGCAGTCCGGTTGCTGGTCTTTCTTTTTTAATAATATTGTAGGACTGCAAAAAGACCGGTTTAAATCGGTTGCAACCGGTTAAGTGTCATGTGAATTACACAACCTTGTAACGTCGATTATTACCTTTAATTTGAACCTTTGTTCATCAAAAACGGTCAAGAATTGAGAAAGATATGACTAAATATCTTACAAGCTCTTTATTCATAAAACTTGTACCCAAATGATTTTGATTATAACTCACTCATATTTGCATCATTTTGATTCATTTAATTTTTTAATACAAGGATTTTAGGTAGAGGAATATTATCACTAACCATCAATGTAGACATGCATCACACATTTTATTGTTGTCACATTACATTTTGCCCGAGTCTTTAGCAGATGTAATTCGGTTTTGGTCATAGCTCTGTCAAATATTCATTAAATCTTTTAAAATTAGGTCGAATGATGGGTATTTACAGGCTCTACCATGCTATATAACTCGTTTAATTTTCAGAGTAATGATAGTGAAGATAAAAATGATTTCTATTGGTACAACAAAATTTACACCAAAAAACTGGTCTGAACTGGTCTTTTTGGTTGCGTGGACTGCAAAAGACCGGTCCTAGGTGGTTAGGTCCAGTCCCCCCAATATCTGGGTCGGTCCTGGACCGGTTGAGGTCCACGGTTGCGTGTTTTGGGCGAAAAAAACCGGACTGAACTGGACCTTAAAACACTATTCTGGGCAGACTACTTGAAGGATGATTCCATTACTGGTGAGCAAGCAGCTCTTTTTATTATCCTTATTGCATTTCCAGCACTCACATTCACAAAATGGTGTTGTGATCAGCACCCTGGCTCTGAGTTTCACATTCAGAGATACTTCAAGGGCTGCTTTCTGTATCAAGACAATATGACACTCAAGCTCTTCTATGGTGATGTCAAAAACTCTGATCGTGAGGAGATTCAACCACCTGCCAAAGAAAAATGTGGTTTGAAGAATAAGATTCAGCATCTGAAAGAACAACAAGCCCTCAAATTACAATTACTCTCCTGGTGTACTGAAGCCTCTCAAAATGATCCTCTTGCTGCTGTGCGACCACCAACATCCATTCTTGACAATCATGGTATCAAAATGTTAGCAACATTGCACCCAAACAACATAAGAAACACAAGTCAGGTTGTCCAGGCACTCGGGGAGACAGATGAATGGGATGATGAATGGTCAAAAAAGATCTTGACTGTCATTCAAACATACGATAACAAACTCAAAGGAGGTCAAAAGGCAGCAGCAACAATGGAGAAGGCTTGACAAAAATGACAGAAGATTGACTTAGACAAAGCAAAGTTCCAGGAGGAATCAGATCATATTCAAGTTGACACAGAATATCAATTCTGTGCATCTGCTGCACAACAATCATCATAGTTTGCTAATACAGATGTTCATCGTAGTCTATGTTTTCAGAACAAAAATAAATAACTGCTGGTTCTAATATTGATTGATTGTTTGGTGAACTGTTGCTCATTCCAAATCAACTTCAACCAAGTCAACTGCATCTGAAGGACGACCCATGGCAAGAGGGGGTAAGGTGTCAGTGTCCTTGGAGGGTTCTGGAGTATACTGGCAACATTCCACCATCACAATAACCGTCCAGTTAAATGTTGCGAGGGATGAGGATTTGAGTTTCTGTTCTCCCAACGCAAGAATATCACAGATGGCAACCTCCTTTCTGTTACCCCTCTTATTCCATTTGAATATTTGCAGTTCTTCATCTCTTACTTTATCAGCAACATGCCAGACAAGATGGGTTGTATCAGCTTTGGTATGCATGGTGCCTTGGTATGCGGTACTCATCGCTAAGCCAACCTGTTTCTTGATCTTTTTGAGATAGTTGATTGCTGCAGATATATTTCCAAGGTGATCCCATGTCGATTGAAGACCTTTGGCTGCAAGTAATTGCTATAATTCCTAACTTAATGCCTGAAAATAAGATCAACATGATTTAATCATACCTTTAGCTCTCCAATAAGGTGCTCAATATTCAGATCAATTGGCATTGAGTGGCCTTTGAGTCCCAAAACATTTACAAGCATATTATCTTGCATGATATCCCTGGAATAACATGAGTTGGCAATACTTCAAACATTGAGGAACTACGAACACAAATTCAGGAGTCCAAACATGCTTGAGGTTAAATATGAAATGTAAAATTTCTGTGCAGTAATTATTCCCCCCTGCATCTGCAGTTGGTACCTGAACACATTCTTTGTTGGGCATGGGGTCATGTTGTGTCTGGGCATCTGGATCAGTGTCAGTGTGGCTATCTCCCTCTTCCTTGGAAGAGTCCATTTCTCTGATATCAGTCTTTGGAGCGGCAGTAGCATAGTTCAAGAAAGTTCTTTGTGCAACTGATAATAATTTTTTTGGCGATGGCTTTGACTTGGAATACTGTTTCAAATTGCTACATTCAGTATGCCAGGCATTTAACAAAAGGCCATCATGAGTTTGGATGAGACTGGATAGGAGTGAGTGGTAATCTGGGTGTTTGCCTCCAAGACGAGTTTTCTCCAGTAGAACAAATATATATATATAAGGCTTCCTGACTGTTCCAGAGTTCCTCGATGGATGTGAAGGAGTCCCCAGACCAAGTTAAGGCAAAGATGAAAGACACTGAATCCAAGTTGGAATACTTGCCATTGAGTCCATGGATTCAAGTCTCGAGCACGGAGAATTTTCCCAGAACGAATGCACAAATTAGTAAGCTGATCATTGAATGTTGGGATAGTGTACTTTGACAAGTCGTCAGGATCGTGTTTGAGCTGTGTGAGGTAGACATCTTCATGAAAGAGAAGATTACCTTGAACTGTTGCTTCTTCAATAGTTGTTGCCCATATTGGATATTGCTTTGTTATATAGCTGTCAGGCATCACATGACGGGCTTTGTGCTGGAGAGCAGGATGTTTGGCGTAGGATGTAAAATGTTTGGAGTATTTTGTAAGGACATGGACAATCACAATCAAAATTTGGTATTGAATAGACTTGAGTTGTAGCCAAGTTGGCCATACATCGCAATTAAAGTCAAGACCCTTCGATTTTTTCAGGTGCTCCATAATTGGTGCAAGTTTCATATGCTCAGGATTCCCGTTTCAGATCCTGTAAACGACACTGAATGTGCCAGATGTCACCTTCACAGGGCCAAGAGATCCTCTCTGCTCCACAAAGATTGAGGTACTAATGTTAACATTATCATAGCAAAAGATGTGAGTTCCCAACCCAATGTCAACACCCATTTGAATGCAGTGGTTCGCAAGTGATTCAATGGTGTTTAGAACTGAAGTGTAACTGACAGAGAGTCCACACCAGTGGAGAGCTTCAACAGTCTGTTGCGCACAACCTGTTGCCCATAAAAAGAGGCCAAATTTCCCAGTTTGAGTAGATAGCTTCAATTATTTTGGGGAGGTTCTCGTTTTCTTGCTTGAAAAACTTGTTTCGGTATCCCCAGTACCTCAGTTTTGAGTTGTTGAGTAAGTCAAGGAAAAGTTCGAAGGGACTCGACGACCATCACGCAAAATGCCAAGGGCCTTCTGGATCCGTTGTTCACAAGATTTTGGGACTTTGATGGGTTCTGATTTGAGATTGTCAAATACAATTGGACTAAACATAAAATACATTCAATGTTAAAGAAATACAAAGGAATTAATAGACCTGAACTTGTCAAAATAAGCTTCTTCCCTTCTCGGTGTTAAGAATGTATCAGGTGTTGATGTTGAGATGAATTTGAAAGAGATTGGCGGTATGAAGGGTGTTGGGGTGGTCAGAGGATTAGCGTCTCTTGCAGGCTGGGATACTGAGGAAGAAGTGTCCATAGTCGAAGAAATTTTGCTAAAACCCATGTCGGAAGCCAGAGGGTTGGCTTTTGAAGGTTTATGAGACTTTTTTGTTGGTGAAAATGTGGCAGATGCCAATATATCAGCTGCGCTTCTGGGATGCATAGCTGAGAGACAATTTTACATTGAAGCAGGGGACAAAGAAAAAAGCAAATCACAGGGTGGGAAGATTTGGCATGGGCTGGACCAGATTGTTAAGGGGAGGTCAAAAATCATTGAACCTCTTATGGTAGCAGGTGTGGGAGCCACATGGTATGGGGATTTAAACTCAGATTTACCAGTCTGTATATTACAGGACTTTCTTCATATACAGATGGTCACTGGTCTACTGTAATGGATGCAAGTTGTACCCAGCATTGTACTTCAGTTTTTTGGGTTGGGCCAGGGAATGTTTCAATATACTTGGATCAGTAAGCCAAATTTGTTCAGTATGTTTCAAGACATCCGGTACATGACCATTTTTGTTGTACCTGTTTTGTTTGTTGGGTTGGCCTCAGTCTATTTCAGCTGACCTAACAAAAGCCAACAGGACAACAAAATGTCACTGCCAACCCAGTAAATGACATAGCCCAATGATAATTCTACTGATTGTACCTTCACTGGTTTTGTCTCATCCATAGCTCAGGGGTCTTTGTGCAAGGGGGTACTGGGAATTCATGCTGTGACCTGAGGTAGTGGGGGGGGGGTCCATGAGGCCTTAAAAAAAAATAGTTTTAGAGGTCATATTTTGTGCATTTTGGTACACCTTGAGATACCTTGAGTAAATTGAATGACTGCTGACATTTTGGCACTATTTAAACATATTTCTGGGGCCAATCCTGCTTCCTATTTGAGTTTACTGTTCAATTCACAGCCAAAATGGGCTGAAATGGTTAAGAGTTTAGACTGGAGATATTTTTGTGCCTCTTGATGCCTGAAACTTAAAAAACTCTAATGCACTTGAATGAACCACAGACATTGCAGGTATGTTATCGGTGCTTTGGCCACTGCCCAGGTCCTTGTACTTAATGATTTAAACAAACTTGGTTTCCCAGTGGGTCTTATCTGAACCAACTCATGGTTTATTGGGTTTAAGTGAAAGGTTACACAAGATCAATGGAGGCTTGTGGGACAACTTGCCAGTAAGTCTCTGTTTGTGTGCATTCACCCTCCAGGGGTTGAATCTCCAGCTTGTGAATGTTTCACTGACTTACCAGACGTAGTGCATCTCAGATCTGGAACTCAGCATTTCTCTCTCATGGACTGCTTCCTCTGCTAGGTTAGTTACATTGTGCACACAGTGTTTCTTGGTCATAACAATCAGAGGAGAAGGTGTTGTCAGAGTAAGCAAAGAGATCAGGAATAAGCTTGATGAAAACAGCAATCCAGAGGACACAAGCATTGAAATCAATCCAAGTCTTGGCTGAGCCACTATCACCAAAACAAGTGCAATGGTCAATGTGATGAGAGTTATCAATTGTGTTGACCTGCTTAATTTGCTATTCAAAGGCAACAGGCATAAGATGGCATGCAGCTTGAACATCAGATTTGAAAAGATTGATAGGAACTTTTCCCTGAAACTTTTGGAATTTCAGTAAAGCATCTCTGAGTTGCTTCAATCCACCCAAAGGTGTCCCAGAAATATTGTCAAGAGGATTGAGATAATTTAGAGAATGAGGTCTATAGTTGTGGTTCATAACCAACTGTAAACCTCCACTTGGTCTTGGAACAGCAAAAATAGGCATGCTGACCATTCCAGGTAAAAGCAAAGGCCCAAAAGGTGGAGAGAACTGACCAGCCCATACCTCAATATCCCATTGATCTTGAATAAAATTCACTTCTTCATTGGAAATAGGTGGATGCTTTTACAATGTGAGGACAATCACCAATGTTGAAAACTGTGCCTGGCCAAAAGCCATTGTGCAAGCCATGAGAGATTGACTAAACAAAGGCTTGATCTGGGTGAGATGAGAAATAGTTTTCAAAAATGTCAACATGGATTGGAGTAATTGTTTTGAATAATCGCATTATTCCAGATTGTTGATTGAATAACATGGTCATTCTTAACAGAAGAAGGCATCAGAGGTAGTGAGAAAGCATCATAAGTGTAAGAAACAACATTAGATAATGTTGTAGGACAGTCAGAGGAAAAATTGAATAGTTCACAATGGTAACAAGGGAGAATGCCCTGAGGAACTTTAGGTGGACTTGCCATCATGCTCAGAACACTTTCAACATTTGTGTTAGTACTTGCAATGTAAACACCAAGAACATGACTATAATATGATACCTGAGTCCAAGGCTGAATTGCTGAAGAAGATCGAAACATTCATTTCTGGACTCTGCCTCACTCTTCACAAGTTTCAAAGTCTGACTGGGCATATTAATTGGTCATTCAATGTCTTTCCCCTTCTGTGTCCTTTATTTTCAAATATTTATCATACAATGGCATCTGCATCTCATCCTCACCAATTAATGTGGATGAATAAAAACATGAAATCTGACCTTTGCTGGTTGTTTAATCATGTTCAGTCATTTTCATGTATCAATGTCCTCACTTCTACTGCTTGGGATATTGCTGATCCAGATTCTACTGTTTTTTGTGATGCTTCTCTCAAGGGGTTGGGTTTCTGGTATCCTGAGCTTTCTCTGGGATTCGTCACTCCTGTAAACTTCAATATCCATCACTGCACTGGGATTTATTTTCTTGAAGCTCTCTGTATTGCTTCTGCAATTCATAAATTCAAATCCTATCTATCAACTTCAACTGCTGTAATTTTCACTGACAGTGAAGATACTGTTGACATGTTCAATTCTTTCCATACCACTCCATTTTATAATCCCATCTTGACTTCTGCAGTTGATGAGACAATTGTGCACTCTTGTGACATCCATGTCCTCCATGTTGAAGGGATTAAAAATAAAGTTGCTGATGCCTTATCTTGTGGACAATTTCATTGTGCCTGTCAATTCCTGATTTCATCATTAAGAAATTTGTCCCACCTCAAGACATCTTGCTTTCTATTTGCAATTTTTTACCCCCTTGGAATGCATTGGGGGGATTTCAGCAATGATTTCCTTATTGTCCACATTCCAGCAGCCTGTTCAGCAACCATGGATTTTCATCAAATTGATTCATGAGTGGCCCATTATGCTTGGATTGTCTATCAATGAATCTACCCTTGCAAATTGTTCAAGTGCTCTTAATTCTTATGTTACCTTTTACTGTCTTCACAAATTTTCCATCAACCCAATGCCTGATACACTCAGTTTCTATGCCACCTACGTGTCACACCCATCAAGCCATCCTCTGTCAGCACATATCTTTCTGGTATTGCAAATCAACTAGAAGTCTATTACCCCAATGTTTGTGAGGACTTTACACTCCCCCACATATTCCGGTTGGACTCCATCCGGACTCCGGCGGAGTCCAGATGGACTCCAGGTGTCCCTCCACCAATTTTTCTTTAGTGGTCATCCCCTCAAATGTCAGTCTCCAATGAGCCTGGAGTCCACCTGGAGTCCGGCTGGAGTCCGGCTGCCTCCAGATGGACCCATCTGGACTGAATGGACTCCACCTCAGAACACATAATTAACCAGCCAGACTCCAGATGGACTCCAGATGGAGTCTGTTATTAT
>KN838610.1:54688-71310 GCA_000827195.1 Laccaria amethystina LaAM-08-1 | reverse complement strand
TGGAGTCCAACCGGAGTGTGTGGGGGAGTGTAAAGTACACATGTTTGTCAAGGACTCATAACTGCCATTTGCATGATATATGACAGTCATGTGCTGTAGAAAAACTTGATCAGCTGCTGTAAATGAATGAAATGTGTTTTCATTCATTATGGCAACAATTCCCTACAACAGGACTTTCCAGATCTCTTTCATTAGGAATCATCAAAAATGGTCAAGAATTGGTTGAGATATGGCCAAAAACATTTTTGTACACATATTTTGTTGTAAATTTACCTGACCTATTATTATTTTATGTAGAGCTATATGACATCATAAAAATAACAACAACACACATAACCATTTGTACCATGTGATGTTATTTATTTAACATCCCAAATGAGTTGCAACTACAAACTGCAAATTGAATATATGTCCTTTCCGTTTTTGCCATATCTCAGTCAAATCTTGACGGAATTGCTTAAATTTTTGATCAGTCTACAGAGAATTAAAATCTCTATCTATGTATGCAATATACATGAGGTAATATTTAGGTTATTTGGTACGATAAATTTTACAATAAAAGACTGGTTGAAGCCGGTTTGGACCAGTTTTTTTTTTGCATTGTTATCGTTAAGGCCCCTCAGCATCACATCAGCAATATGGCAATTTAGTTTCCAGTTTTTTCTGGTTTTCCCTATTTTCACTGCGGGCACGGGCCTATTTGTTCAGTGAATAAACTCTGAATATACTGAGAATAAATTTAAAATATCATCAAACATAAATTCACCGATTATATTTTGAATATATTTAAAATTTATTCTCCAATTTGTTTTCATTTTATTCAGCGTTTATATTCAAAATATGGTCATTGAATATACAGTGAATAAATTGAAATCAAAATGTGGTGGACACCTGTCAACTGCCACCCACTATCTCCAGTAGATCAATTGAATTTTTACCTATCCGACAGCCTTCTTGTGTGACACAAACATGATGAAATTTGCAAAACTAGGTGACTTTCTTTTTTTGCATCGGCACCTCACTTAACTACCTCAATTAAATACAAAAAAAGCATCCTCTTATGTAAAGCCAGAGACGAGGCCTCTCCATTGGTAAAAGAATTGAAAAAAAACGGTTCACTTTTTAGAGCTCTGTGAAGCTTTGATCTAAATATTTGCAAAACAGGGTCAATGGTAGTAAGGCTAAGTAAATTGATCTGCTGGAGATAGTGGGTGGCGGTTGACAGGTGTCCACCTCATTTTGATTTCAATTTATTCACTGTATATTTGATGACTATATTTTGAATATAAGCACTGAATAAAATGGAAACAAATTGGAGAATAAATTTTAAACATATTCAAAATATAATCGGTGAATTTATGTTTGAAGATATTTTAAATTTATTCTTGGTATATTCAGAGTTTATTCACTGAATAAATAGGCCAGTGCCCGCAGCGTTTCTGGGTTTCCGGAAACCTGGAAACCTGGAAAGGGAATGTATACTAAAATTGGTAAAGGGTCAAGTAAGGGAAGGACATCACTAGGCTTAACTTGGTGAGACCCTGCAGGTAGGTTTCCTGGAAATCGGACATGGGTTTCTAGGTTCTCACATTTCAGGGTTTTTTGCGGTTTTTTCCAGTTTTTTCCGGTTTTTTCGGTTGAGAAACCTCTGGAAACTAAATTGCCTAATTACTGATGCAAAAGACTGGACCAGACCAGACTTTCAAACACTAATCCCACATAGTATCCGTTGCTGAACAGGCCCTAAGACTTCCAGTCATCTCTGAGAGTTGCAGAGGCAAACAGATAGGTAACTACAGCACAAGCCCTCATATATATACTACAAAATAAAAGGGGATAAAGGTAAAACACCCCGAGAAACAATCAAGGTCAGGAATGTACCTTGAATCCAGAGATCAGGCACATTGTGCATGCTCGTACAGCTTCCCGATATTCCAACATAAAGTGCAGGGGAGAGCTAGGACCCTGGAAAGTACCCTCAGATGCCGTATCCCAAAATGCCCCAAACCGCCCGATTTTTATCCGGATGGTTTTGCCAAATTTCTATCCGGATATTGGATCCGGCATATAAAAATCACTATTTTGGCGTGAAAAGAGTGAATTTTGGCTCTCTGGGCCTTCCTAGGCATTTTCTGGAGGTCTGTACATCAGGAAAAAGTAGAAAATACATGACTGAATATAGTACATGTATTATACAGGCAGAAATTTGAGGATAAGTGGCCTATTCTTCATTTTCCACAGTTGCCTTTTGCTTGAAAGCCTTCAAGGCCTGTAAGACCATCTTACTGTTGTCCTTCATTTCTTTAAACAACTTCCAATCATCTGCAGATATTTTGAGCCCATTTGCTTGATTTCCGGAGTACGTTTGAGGGTGCATAAGAAGGCAGACGGCGGGAGATGATCGAAGCGAAGAGTCCGCACTGCTTGAGCGTGAGGGGTAGCACGGAACTGAGAGCCAATTTGATGCTCGAAGACTTGAGCCGCAACGTAGGAGATGGCCTTGTCTTGATTTTCGAGCTCAGCTTTCAATCCTGTGTCAACAATTTTTATAGCGCCAATTTCTATCCGGACATTGGCTCGGGCCTTGCTCAGCTCCACCAATTCCTATCCGGAAAACCGCCTCCGGCATTCCGCCAAAATAGCAAAATTTTTATCCGGACAGACCTACGGGATTTCAAAAAATTTCGCCAATTTCTATCCGGATCCGGATCCGGCATCTGAGGGTACTTTCCAGGGTCCTGAAGAGCTTGAAGAGAGCTCACTTCGGAAATATTTGATGGGATGTGTTTGGCATGAGCTTCCGAAATTCTGTTCCGTTAATTTATTTGTAATTTCCCGTTCCTGACCTTCGATCCCTTCCTCCCAGTAGAAGCAAAGTAGAAGACCACCGACCACTGCCCACAATATCACATAGAGCGTTAGCCGTCCACATAGACCATCCTATAGGTAAAGGCCTCTACAATAACGCATCAAAACTCACATGGATGAGCCAACCAAGTCTAAGTCCTTCACTGCCCTTGTCCCCGAATTGCCTGTTGTGAACCCACACTGAGCCGTCGTTACAGGAACATGTTTACTAAGACCACCCGTAAAAAAACAACCTCCCACAACATTCCATCCCCGCAAACCTGTCGCTGCACCCACAACAACGCGAGACAAGGCCCAAGCAACAAGTGCAACTGTCGTGTGGTCAACGTTATTCAACACTGCTCGTCATGGCACTCTCGGGATCCTACAGAGACCGTAGTGACGCTCCTCTCCCTCAGCGTGTATTGTCGTGCAACGCGTTGTTCTTATTCACTGAACAACCTCCATAGCCCTCGTCGCGACTTCCCTCCCTGGACCTCTGTCGCTTAGTTGCCTTGTTCGTTCGTTGTTTGAGTGCAATGCTCAGCTCTTTTTATAGTCATGCTACGAGGTGAGTGCGGTCATCCCTACCAAGTAGCTCGTTGGGGTCATATCATTGTACCGCTTTACAGAACTCTTCTCCGCCTCCGAGCAGTCGTATCACAACGACGGTACGCCTTTCTGCTGCTTGTTCTATGTTACTTCTGACTAAACCTTATATAGATGAAAGTCAAATTCTTTCAGCTTGCTACGAAGATTCGAACCGGGCGTCGCTCACATGTCCGAACAGAAGGAACTGAAGTTGTATCCAATGAGGAGGTCGACGACCCCGGCGGGCCACCTCGAAGGAAGCTTTCCACCAGGATAAAATACCTTTTCAAACGAGCAGACCGCTACCCAGTGGGGGAAGACGTACTGCAAGAGAACCTTAACCACCCCAATCCCAACTCCCTTTTTAGGCGCTTGAACTTCAAAAGAAGCAGAGTCCCCGCAGTCCTCATTGGAACCCCTCAGCTCGCCGAACGTATCCCATCCACTGACGTCCTCAACGACCGAACCTCCGTCATTCCACTGTCAGAGAACCGCCATGGCCATTCACCCCCCATTCCGCTGGGTGAGGGTGCAATAGCAGGTCCTTCAACCCTTCCACCACCTCTTAAGACTTCGTTTACCGAATCGGATGAGGATAGGGATGAGTGCGAGTCAGTCTATTACACCATGGCGGATTCGGCATCTCTTCTTTCTTCTAATGCCAATGGAAGTGTGCAGGAGGATGTGGAGGCTTTGGGTCATCGCCATGATAACGCCGACGAAGAAGTTATCGCCTCTCCAGACACCTACTCCCTCACAGGCGATCCACACACCTCACGCGCCCCTCTCCTCATCCCTGAACCACCCATTGGCCTCATCTCTGAAACACCCGACGGTAGTACTAGCCCGGCCAGCTCAAGCCCAGCCTCACAACAACCACTACGACCTCGACAACAGACGTGGGCCTCTTCGCGGAGCTCGTATTTCTCTTTGAGTCGGTCTACTACTGAGGAATACACCTCCTTGAGTCGCTCTCAGACGGAGGATCGCAGCTCCTCGAGTCGCTCTCAGACAGATGATTACGTCTCCTTGAGCCGCTCTCAGGATGAGGAAAACTCTTCCTTGAGCCGCTCTCAAACTGGGGGGTCATCGAGTCAACTGTTTCAGTTTACAAACGTCAAAGGGCTAACACCCAACCGTTCCTCATCGTCCGACGCATGTGCAGGAAGCTTAAGCCAATCCATCAATGACGTCTTACCCGCCGAACTCATCATGTGGGTCTTAAGTCTATGCTTACGTCTCCCCATAGGGTGTTTCGACGGTGCACTTTGGCGGCGGATCACGAGGACGTGCTATCAACTACGACTTGTGTGTTCCAAGTGGAACAACCTCATCGTCTCAGCGCACCTCATGATTTCTTCTGTATTGCCTTCGTCCTTGTCGCCGTGCGTACTACCGCCTTCGGAGGTACTCTTGTGGTATAAAGAGCAGATCGCGAGGAAGAGTGTGTTTGATAATTTATCTCTCTCCGTGAGACAAGATTGTCGGGCTACCGGATGTCGGTATTGGGGACCGTATCATCTTGATCTTACTTCCCTCCGCATGTTATCATCCGCCATACCCAAATGTCGAGGGTTGAAAGTATTTTTTCCACGTAGTTTCGTTGCCGATTGGCTGCAGGCCGACGATAATGCAACGACGACAGCGACGGAAGTGACAATACCCATGTCCTTCGCTACGCCTAACCTTCGCTACTTATCCTGGACCTTCAACCTCCCCTTATCGGCTCCAATCCCACCTGAATTCGAGTTCCCGTGGTTCGCATTGAGACATGTCCAGCATGGATTGACGTGGTCTTTGTTAACCAGTGTGGAGCTTGATTGTCCACTCACCATCGAAGATTGTTTGTTCGTCCTTTCGGAGGGACAAGAGAACCTCGAACGTGTATCTTTTAGAACTGTTGATGGGCTTGGGGGAGAATGGACTTCAACAATCACATTGCCCAGGTTGGACTCCTTGTCCGTTGAGGGAATTGGCGATCTAGGACTGCTGTTTTCGTTCCTGGAGATGGAACGTCACCGACGCTTGGGGATTACTTCACATACACGTGAGGGGGAGTTGTGTGAACCCACCCCCAGTCTGCATGCTTTGAACGTTCATTGGGATTCTCTGACGCATGTTGATTTGTACTGCCATTTGACGACGTCGGATCTTGTGAGTTTGATGTGCGGACTGTTTAATATCGTTTCTTTCCAATGGAGGGGACACCTCACCCCCGATGCGGATGCCGGTGCCTCGCTTCTGGGGGCCATGACAGCCTTACACATGCTAGACCACCTAACGGAAGCGATCATTCACTCGAACCAAGCAGGGTGCGAAACCATCCTCGACATCTTAACCGAATCACACACGGCGTCGTTGAGAAAGATCATCATCGACAAGCCCGTCATGCATTTCTCCGCTCCCCTGATTCCGGTACTGGGAGACTGGGCTTTGCAGAGTCGCAAATTTAACGAGATGAAAGCTGCGCTGTATAGTATCACACTGAACGACGTCGAACATCCCATCAGTATAAGCGATGCATGGGCTATCCTCTCGGAGTGCCCACAGTTAAAGGAGCTTGACGTTCGTGTTGCAGGGGATGCGCCGAGCTCTGCACTGCTTCCACGTGATGGGTTGAGCTCGGATCTTCAGGTGCTCAAGTTGGATTTAGACGTCTCTGTTTCTATCCTCTTCCGGAACTTAAGCCTGCCCAACCTAGCCACGCTGGAAATGACGTTTTCAGATAGCAATCACATCTATGCTAAAAACCTTGATGCCGCCCTCGAACGCTGGGGTTGCCCTCTCACATACCTCCTCCTGCGAAACTCGAATCTCGGTGAGGAAACCTTAATCACGTGCCTGAAGACCGTCTCTTCGACTTTAAAAGACCTCCTTATCTACGGCGCTGGTCCTCGACCCGGGTGTACTATAGGTAAACTCGCGCTTCAGCGGCTTACACTACAAGAAGGACTAAACCACAATCTATGTCCCAAGCTCCAGAGCCTCACCTTGGAACCGTGCGTTGCGCCGGACGGAGCGTTGGCTCAGCTATTGAGTTCGAAGGCTCCGCCTTTAATGTGCTGTGGGAAGATCGTTCCGCTGAGGAGGGTGAGGGTTTCTTTTCTCAAAACCGTGGTTCCGAGTATGAGGGAGGTTCGGGAAGAGGATTTGGGGATGATAAGGGGGTTGAAGGCGACGGGGATGGATATTGAGCTTGTTGACTAGGACTTGGGCTGAATGCTTGAAGATTGACAGGTAACGGACGCTTTTCAAGGGACTTTTTTTTCTTTTTCTAGGCGGACTACGGAAATTGGAATGCACATGATCCTTTACATTTATTTCTATATCATTACATAAATAATTTATGCTCTGTTTTTATGTTCAACGTAATGCTTTCATTCGATCGTACAAAGAGTCTTTCCAATGTCTTTCAGACTTCGAGCGCGTGGAAGAGTATCGTTGGTGTCACGTGTTACACTTCAAATTTTTGCCACTTTTGCGTTGGTTTCGAGCAACTTCAAGCCAATAGCCTTTCTTACTCTCAAATTTGGGTTGACTCTAAGACTTTAACACCTGCCGCGTGTTTAGAATTTTACCAGTTCATTAAAAGTTGATTCTCGCCATCTGATTGCTTATCTCCAAGGCTCAGAAATCTGGTGAGCGTTCAACATTGAAGGTGTCTATTTGGGTTGAATCGAAACGCCTTTAGGGGCTGACCTTGTGCTATTTAGGACAACTCGACGGCCCGGGGCGTATCTAATCCGTATCAAGTGCACTGTCGACTTGATCGAAAGTGTACATGTGCCAACAACGCCTAGCTGATGTCTCTACTAGTAGCAGCTTGTTTTTGAGCTCCCTCCCCTAGCAATCTCTGGTTTCAGACTTCGCACACATGTGGCTCATGGGTGTTTCTGGCAACTGGTCTTGATGTGCTTTTATTCTGCCTGATCTCAGTCCGAAAAACCCTTCTGAGAGCACCATCGCCTCGTGAAAGATGGACTTGACAGGCTTCCAGGCTTTCGTCTTAAGTTCCCTTCCACAAATGCGGACTATGACCTCCATCCAGAGTCTCGCGGTATAATGAAGTTATTCTTTTTGTCTGCCATCGTCAGCGCCTCTTAATATGGAGTCACAGCCTCTACTTATTCTCTTTCCGAAAATATCGTTGGATCGGGATTTTTTAGCGCTTTCAATTGGCAAACCATCTCAGACCCATCGTACGGGCGACTGTAAGCGTTAATTCAAGTCGCTCGTCAATGTACTCGACGTTGTTACGCCCCTTTAGCAACTACACCGACCAAGTTACTTCGCAGAATTTGAATCTCACCTTTGCATCCTCCGACTCCTTCATTCTCCGGACCGATTTTAATAAGATCCTCGATCCAAAGGGGCCAAGAAGAAACTCAGTTCGCATCAGGTCAATAAAAATCTACACTTTGCTGGGTAGGTCTTCATTTTATACCATTGCCCCATTTCCGACTTCATGATTCCCCAAGATTTGACGTGCGACATATGCCACAAGGTTTTGCGTAAGTTCTTTATTTCAGATGCCAGCCCTTATGTTGAAATATTGGTTGAAAGCACCTCGCCAGCCATTTGGGAAGCCGATGAGGCAAATTGGCCAAATGGTGTACGTGCGGAAGCACCTATTCTTCTAGAGACGTCTAAGGTGTCACATCGCAGGGTGAAATTGACATTGTGGAGGGTGTCAACGACCAATCACCCGACTTAGCGAGCTTGCATATGAGCCTCGGTCAGTCAAGCTCGAGCACATTCGTATTTGGGTAGCTCTCACTTTGTTCAGTTTAGGTTGTACAACGCTTGCTTTACTAGGACAGACGGGGTGAGCATACTTTCGCATTTTGCGCCAAACTTCATGGCGACTTCAATTTATCTGCGGTCATGATAGCCCTTCGACTCAACTTGACTGTAACACCCTGGCTGACTCGCTCTCGGGTTGCGGAGTGAAATTTCCGACTACTCAGAGCTATGGTCCATCGTTTAACAGCAAAGGTGGGGGCTAGTGCGCTCTAATATTTTTCAAATTAGCGGGCGCAATGATGGTCATTTGCTGGTCGTAGGTACGTTGAAGAGCGTTGGCCGACGTTCTTCAAAATCTCGTTTTATGAACGCGATGATAATTCGGTTCCATCCAACGTGAAGAACGGCGCATCGATGGTGACTCCAACCGATTGGGTAATATCTTTCACTTGCAATGGAACTTATTCGCTCAATTCGGCCACTATCAGAGGACTCCAGCAGCATATTTCCCAAACGGCTCCTGCGACTTTTATTCACACTTTAACACGAATAATATTTTGATAAAGTTGTCTTTATGTGAGGTCTCCCCTCATTTAGTGTCGGAAATAGGTGAATGATATTTTTATTAGGCGGGGACTGGGCGGGAGCTGTTTATGCCAGCAGTGTCCGTCTACTTGTATCGATGAGTCAAGATGATTTAAAACCAACGTGTATTCTTTTGGTTAATAGCGTTGCAAAGATTTTGTGAACAACAACCCCTCCTCTTTGGAGAATGCTTATTTCGATTTTGCAGTCTTCGGGTGTAAGTACCTCTGATTTTTACTTATCTCCGTCTTCACTAGATTTGCGCTGAGTTGTTAGCTTTTGTGTTCAGTGATGCATTCCGTTTTTATTGAAAGAATTCAGCTGTTTGTGGAAGGAATGGATCATAACTTGGTTGAATTACTGTATAGGGTGGGAGGCCCCGGGACCGGTCCGTTGATTACGTCTTCCATCGTGCATCATCCGCCATCAATGATCATGCATAAAATACCGAGGTCGCTACGAATTTGGTGTTTTCGTTTCGTCCCCATTCTTCATGATGCTCAAGGTCCTTCGTAAAATCATTCGACCCCAAGGCTCTCGAACACAACTCCCACAAGAGTCCGACCCACCCCTCTCCTTGATTCTGAACGTCTCTCCGAAACGGGCTCATGCGAGTCTTCCCCCTCCCCCCTCAATTTGGACAATTCCATTACCACCAGATTTATTATTTTCCATCATAGACCACCATTTCGTTGGTGATCAATCGACTTTGAGAGCCCTCTCTAATACCTGTCGCGTTTTGGCCATTTACTGCCGCCGCCTCATCTACCGTTCGGTCGCCATAGGTCATCGTGATAGAGGCCCTCTCTCTAAAAAGAAGAAACCCGCAATAGCGTTTGCCGAATTACTCCGAGGGTTCCCAGGAATTGTGGAATACATTGAAGACCTTCAGATTCTCGACGGTGGATGCAGGATGTTTGAAGGCTCGCGCCCGATAACAGAGGAAGAGCAAAGTCTGTGTTTCATCTTAACACGGCCTATGAAGCATCTGAAGCGCTTGGAGCTCATGCTCAACGTTGTCTGGACCTTGATCCCTACACCATTGCAAGAGGCGCTCTGCACTGCCTTTCGGCTTCCAAGCATATGCACCTTGTCCATTGACAAACTTCGTTTCCCCGTGAACTTTCTTGATCTTTTTCAAGACTTGGGGCACATTGAGTTCTCTGGTGAAGCAGCGGCGCCCATCATGGCCACTACCCTACCTCACACGACTCAGTTGGTCAAGCCAGAGACATTGACGTTGACGGACTGGACTGGCGTCAACGTCAAATATCTCTTTTCTTTCAACTCTCCACTGCGCCTGTCTCGCTTACGGTGTCTCCAATTTCGGGGATGCGGATCAGCAATGAGTGACCACCTTCAACTTTGCTCGTCCTTAACAGTTTTAAAGCTGTTCTTGGCCGGTGTGTTTTCCTAATGTCACTGAGCTTGAACTTGTGGCTGATTTACCTGCCCACAGAATTCCACCCTCAAAATTTGAATGCTTTACGCTCTCTCACGTTCCTGACATTAAGTCAAGACCTTGTGAGTCCGCCGTTGTGGGCGAAGCCGACTAAACAATTCCAGTGGATGCTATCTACATTAGCGACCTGTAGTCAACCGAATGTCATTGAAGGCATTCGCATCATTCTCCAAACTCCGTACCTGGCTCGATGCGAAGAATCCGACTGGTCAGGGCTTGACGCTTTACTTACGGCACCTAGCGGCTGGCCGTGCCTGAAATCCCTTGAAGTTGTTTCCCTCACTGCCAAGCCAGAGATAGAATGGTCGGGGGTTGATTACTTAGACAGGATTTCACCTCCCTTTTTGCCCCTTCTAGTCCGCTGTGGAGTAGAAGTGTCGGTCACTCGCGTGTACCAATGTCAGACAGGATTTGGGGATTACTGGTTATCGTAAGTCCTTATATGTTAATTCGTGTTAACCATCGATTTTCATTATTTTTGGTCCTCTCAGCTTATGTTGAGGTCGTCATAAATACAGGCAAGAGAATCATTTTCGTCAGGGCCTTGAGTTTTACTCATTTTCCTCAGTCGTTCCAGGAGCTGAAGCAGTGTTAAGATCGCAATTATACTAGGCCATCTCAACGCACAAGCATGCGAGGCAAAGCCCCCAATATTTCCCGTTCGTTCTGTCAACCTTCAATATCTCCTTGAATGCAATCTTCCACATCAGATGATATCCTACCGAAACCTTTCGAAAGATCCTCCTGCCCTCCCATGGCCCATCGCACCCGAGGTCCTTTTCATCAGTACCAGCTTAACTCCACAGCGAGTCCCAGAGTGCTCTCCTTGTAGTGTTACTTTCCGACTTCCGCTTGGTCATCTTAGACGAGGCGTCTTATGAGACCTGCACGCCTAATTGCTAGCACCCACTAGTTTCTCATCAGAAGGGGGACGACGTGAGGGATCTTTTCCAAACGCTCTCCAAAGCTCCTTACTCTTCGCTATTCCCCAGAATTCCGATATAGCAGCCATCGGTTCCGTGGCCAGCCCAAACATGGACCTACTTTCATAGTTAAAAGCCTTTCTTGCCACCTCCTGTCGTCTCTTTGGCGCATTCCAACGCGAATCGTTGAATGACCGCCCATTGGGACGTAAAGTTCATCTGGGAGTTCTTATACAGCCAGCCCGCTCCTTCGACTCATTGGGTTCTCCGCCCCGCACCTCTCATCAACAATCACGTTGTGGATGAGGAACCGACTTTGGGCAACCAAGGAGACACCCGTCCGACACCTTTGGACCGTTGTGGACTCCTGTGTTCATTGAAGCGAGGGCAAAGCGTGTTTTGGACGCCCCGTCATGATAGGTGTATTGCACCTCAGAGCTAATGACGACACACTATTCATTATCTCGCAACTTCCTGGAGATGTGGCCATCGACAACCTTTCATGCGTTTTTATACTCCGTCTTCGAGGCTGCACGAAGTCTTCAAGGTTGACATGAAAATGGCCTTCGGGTCGTCCTCCTGGACGATCTGTTCATCATCGTCATCTATCAGCGTCTATCGGTTAATTCTTTTCTTCGTTGTGAAGCTGCCCTATGGAACAACTATGGAAGCACTTTCGAACCGTGTGCCCATACATTGTTTGAGCCATTGGAACTCCGGAACTGGTCCACCCATGCATCCTGGTTGCAGCTAAATAATGTCGAAAAAGATATGCTAATGTACATCATGTAGGTTGTCAAATCAGAAGTTCAGTATGCGTGCATTCAAAGTACAGTCCAACAGATGGCAATCCCCTTCCTACCAACCAGCCCAAGATCTCAACCTTCCTTGACAACTTCCCGAACAGCCTCCGCAAAGATCTGACTCCCCTTGGCCAAATCCGCCTTGCTCACATTCAAAGGAGGGATGAACCTGATGACCTGATACACCGAGGTCGTGAGGATGAGCATCCCCTTCTCAATGCACCTGGCAGCTACGCGGGAGGCCATATTCGCGGGTGAGCTGGCGTTGTAAGCCCCTGGTCCCGAATCTGAGACCGATTCCGTTGAGGGCACAGGCGAAGAGGCAGTAGGGGACGAGGGCGGCGGAGGAGAAGCAAACTCGACTCCGACCATGAGTCCTCGCCCTCGTACGTCGAGGATGTGTGGTCGGAGGTTTGGATCGTACTTCAGCGCATTGAGCGCTGAGAAGAGCTCTGTTGATCTGCAAGGTAGAAAGTAATCAATTTCTGATGGAGGAGGAAGAGAAGGCGAGCATACCGAGCCTGAACGTTAGCCAAGATGTTCTCTTCTCTGAAAACATCAGCAACAGCAACTGCTGCAGCGCATGATACAGCATTGCCCGCGTATGTTCCTCCCTAGATTGGAAAGTCGATCAAAGCTTTAGAAAGGGAGTCACCGAAAACTGACCATGGAACCAGGCTTGAGTTTATCCGTCACCTCCTTCCTCGAGATAACACCACTGAGCGGGAACCCATTCGCCAATCCCTTCGCAATGACCAAAATATCTGGCCGTACCCCGCTTTCCTCAATAGCAAAGTAGTTCCCAGTTCTTCCGAATCCACTTTGCACTTCGTCCACGATTAACATGATCCCATGCTTATCACATCGCTCCCTCAGTCCGTGGAGGAATTCGGGAGGCGCGGGCACGTAGCCACCTTCGCCTAGCACGGGCTCGATGATGATGGCAGCAGTATCTGAGGGTGCTGTTTGTTGCGAGAAGAGCAAGTCCAGCTGGTAAAGCGCTTGTTGGGTTAGCGTGTGGGTGGACGTCGACGGCTGGAACCCGGATTGGTGCCAGTATGGGAATGATGTGGTGAATACCCCTGGCTGTATCGGAGAGATGGATTAAACGGGGAGTCTAGAACGGAGCGGGAGACCGACCATGAGAGGTGCGAAGCCTTGCGAGTATATAGTTTTACTCCTCGTCAATGCCATGGCTCCGAAGGTGCGGCCATGGTAGCCGCCTGTATAACGACTTGTTTAAATGAATGTATGGAGGATAGTTATTTGAGGACAGACCCTGCATGCAAATGATATTCTGCTTTCCCGTGAACACGCGAGCCATCTTGATAGCGGCCTCTACTGCCTCCGAGCCAGAGTTCCAGAAAAAGAACGAGTCCAAGGATGGGTCCGGCATGATTGGGAGTAGGCGCTCGATTAGCCGGATATAGGGTTCATGCAGGGAAATACTGCACTAAGGAGAAATTGTCAGCTTGGATCGTAATAGTTTACTTGGCCTGGTATGCAGCTTACTTGGGAATGAACGAGTTTGAGGCATTGGTCGGCTGCTGCTTGGCTGACATGAGGGTTAACATGGCCTATGAAAGGGAGATTAATAGATGTAAGGGTGATAACATTCCAGAGCAAGGTGGGAGTGGTGGCATATCTCCGAAATTGAAAGATGACATCCTCAATCTTTCCGGGGTGGGTGATGTTAGCGCCCATCCCGCTGGCCACCAAGAACGTCCGTTCAAGATCCGCAGCAGGGCATTCGAGGAAGAGATCTGGCACACATGTGTGCAAGAAAACGCCAACCGAGGGGCCATTTCAAATGCCATAGGGGTCGATCTCCTCGACGCCATTAACGCCACCTCACGTTTCTAAACTCGTGATAGCTAACGGCACTCACCCAGACTGGTGACCCCAATGCCACACGTAAAGTCCAACAATCTCTGACCATCCTCGTACACGACATACGAGCCCTCGCCTTTGGCCATGATCCCGCCTTTGATACGACCGAGACCCTTCGTGATATGGTGAACGCCAAACGCTTCCAGTTTGTCTGAGCTCATTGGCTCGAAAGGTGGAGTGCTCGAAGAAGACATGGCCCTCGTTAGAGGCGCATCGAGCCTTGTGGCAGTGGCACCGCTGCTACTGCCAGTGAGTCTGTATACACACCGTCAGCATGAAACACGAAGTTACAACATCGAGCACCGACCTTACTGTGGCACAACGTGAAGATAGTCGAGCAGTAGTTGACCCAGACGTGATCCTGGCTCTTAGCATCGCGTGTTCAAGAGCAAATGTGCAAGAGTGAGATGGAGGTAACAATGAAGAAGTAAGATGAAAGTAATTGGAGACAGGCTTTATTTAAGCCGGTCGGTCGGTGAGGGGTGAGAAGATGACGACGTCAATATCCAAACCCAACATAGTGTGAGTGATCAGGGGAATGCAGGATATGTATACAACAGAATGAGAGATTCGGAATCCCCACTTCGAAAAACATAAATTAAGACAGGGGAATGACTATTATTTCGCTAATATAACCCGAAGGGTGAAGCTTGCACTAGTACTACCTTCGTTTGAAATACGGAAAATGCACGGAAAGGCTCAGGCGCTTTGGATTGCAGGTTTAACAAAGGCCGGAACCGGTCGGTGGAAGGCTGCCCGGATGGGACTCAGGCTCTTGAACGTTTGTGAAACCCTTGAACTATTGACGCGGTTGGGCTGCCTTCAGATGGTCCAATATGAGCGCTTGATCAAACGCCGCAAGGCTAGAAACAAATGAGGACTTCACACACTGAATAGAAACGGAGGCAGTTGAACTCACCACAAAGGATTGCGCTCGTCAAGCGCTGATGCAATGTAAGCTTAAGGCGGTTATATGAATGGCAATCCAGCACATCCTGTGGACTCCAGGAAGCGCCCAGACCTCGTGGTCTGAACAGTGATCACTGGGCCTCTTGAGATCATTTCTATCGCTTGCAAGCAGATTATCAGGAGATCTGAGGGCCGGCGGAGGAATAGGTTAGTGGAATTGTCCACCCCGGTACGACCAATGAATGACTTGTTATTTCTAGGAAGACAAGACGACTATCAGCACGGAGAGTCAGGATGGGGGGAAATGACTATCGACGTTAGCCTGGCCATGAACACTTGCCAGAGGATGAGTTGACGCTGCTGAGGCAAGAAAAAATGCGTGAGTCGAGAAGGCTGAAGGTCAAGGGTAGGTCAATTCTGGAGGCAATCGTGAAGGCACTCATCATCTTCAGTCTTCTCCCCAACCAGCACAATCGTGTTCGTTGATATCTTGAGATCCGATAACGGTCAACCTAGACCCATCTTAAACTTCATTGGCTGATAGGTTGAATGCCGGAAACATGAAGGCGTCCAGGAGGAAGACACCATCTTTCACATATCCAGTCCCGAAGCAAGTTCGACTGGATCCGAGATAAATACGGTGGCTGGCAGTGATCCTTTTGATTAGCCAGCAACAGCCGTTGATTGATCTCGCCAGAGTGAATTCTGGAGGCGGTAGCATTAATTTCAACCCGAGGCACGATATTGGTTTATATAAGATCTCACAAAGGTGAAGGCCGGTGTACGCAGACGAGGCTGGAAGGATCAGGTCCAGTTCTGAGACCGTCAAGTAGCGAAGGACTTTAAATAGCTCTTCTCAATAACAGAGAGACCCCGGTGAGTACTTGAGTTGCAGTGGCATAGAATTTTTATGGAACGCACTCTGCGATCCACGAAGCCCGCGGTGTTTGCCCCCTGGCGCTGCTGATATATACCCCAAATAACGGTCCCGACTTTGTCGTCGTTGGCACGATTTGCTAGAGAATATCCGACCTCGTAAGTCTGTGTACCTCTAGAGCCGAAGATCTCGAGCAAATGATGTTAACGTTTGTGATTTGTTTTGTATGAAGTGGACCGACTCGTAAATGTACTAGCATCAGTATCTATGCATTTGAGTTTCCGCAGGTTTCTACACCTGGGCAACCCAGGAAACCAGCAAAAAACCGAGAAACTCGGAAACCTGGCAACCTATGTCATGTTTCCCAGAAACCCTCAAGACGATGAACTACAGGAAACCTCAGAAACCTATGGAAACTTGCTAACTACACCGAAGATTATCTAACAAGTATTACATACACATGATAACTAGAGCGTGATGGGGGGTTGAGCACAAAAGAGGTTATGGAAACAGTCTTCCGCCAGCTTCATTTTCTTAAGCTTTGATCCAATATGTAAGCAGTGACCCCAGAAACTCCATACACCTACATCAATATGTCAAAATTTTAGACCCTGAGTGCAGTTTTCCACGACACAATACACGGCTCAGCACGATGGGAGGCCTGGGACGTTCTGACCTTTCCGTATTGTATATAAAATGAATTAAATTACATAGAATCTCGGTCGCAGCGGCGACGATGCAGCTTTAGGGGCAAACCCCGCGGCCAGATTTGGGCTTGATGCGATTAGTAAGCACCCCAACTAGTCTAGTATCACGTGTCTGTTAACTAGTTATGCAAATCGCATCGTAACTTTACAACGAGTGCGATGTATGGTCTGAAAATATTTGAGGGAGTGTATCCCTATATAAAAGGCATGACTGTAATTGTTAATTTGGACAAATAGGATGAGGACATGACACAGGCTGTGATGTATACCGAAATCTATCACTTT
>KN838610.1:42934-53277 GCA_000827195.1 Laccaria amethystina LaAM-08-1 | reverse complement strand
TGTGCCTATTGGGCACTGTTAAAATATTTTATGTAGACAATATGTTGAAAAAAATTGGTATCTATCACAGCCTGTGTCATGTTCTCATCCTGTTTGTTCAAATTAAAAAATAAAGTCATGCCTTTTACATAGGTATACACTCCCTCAAATATTTTCAGACCATACATCGCACTCGTTGTAAAGTTACGATGCGATTTGCATAACTAGTTGACAGGCACGTGATACTAGACTAGTTGGGGTGCTTACTAATCGCATCAAGCCCAAATCTGGCCGTGGGGTTTGCCCCTAAAGCTGTGTCGTCGCTGCTGCGACCGAGATTCTATCTAATTTATATACAATACGGAAAGGTCAGAACGTCCCGGGCCTCCCATCGTGCTGAAGCCATGTATTGTGTCGTGGAAAACTGCACTCAGGGTCTAAAATTTTGACATATTGATGTAGGTGTATGGAGTTTCTGGGGTCACTGCTTACAAATTGGATCAAAGCTTACGAAAAATGAAGCTGGCGGAAGACTGTTTCCATAAGAGGTGGCCTTTATATATGTCGTTCAAGTTGTCTAGAACATTCCAACATCATGTGACCAATAGAATGTTCTGGTAAACTGACCCTGAGCCACTTACTTATATAAAGAGGCGAGCACTACCCTTATCCCCCCACTGAGGTATACTAATTGGTAATTAAATTTGTAATAGTCTTAAGATAAATAACGAGATCCTCATGAGTTTCCGGGTTTCCAAGTTTCCGAGTTTCCGGAAACCTGGAAACCAATGAAAACCAGTGAAAACCCAGAAACTTTTTTGCCAACTTGCTGATGAGGACATGCGTAGGAAAGAGCCATTTCACACTTGGAAACCTCCCAAGCAGGCCGCAGGATAAGACGGTCGACCTCAGAAGGCCATTGTGGTGAAAGAGGATGAAAGTGGGGGGGACTCGGCGCACCGTGACTCCCAAGGCCGTTGCCGGTAGAGTCTTAAGGTTTTTAGTAGTAACTCCGGCGTATATTATCTCCGACACGAAATCCTAAGGTCAAATCCGTCTTCCATCAAAGCTTCAGCGTGGCTTCAACTTGGCAACCTGTCAACAACCTGTACTCTTGTACGCACTCTTGGAAACAGAAAACAAGCGGACCCACAAAGTTCCGGCACCCACTCTGGCAACTATGACAAGAAAAGGACAATCAAATGACTGTTGACCAGCCAACAAGGGTCGCAAGAGCATTTTGTGGACGACACCGCTGTCCCCCCACTTCTTGACTCCCATCTACGTACGTGACGACCACAACCGAACGCTATTGTCCCCTGCCCGATGATGGACGGCTAAATCTGATGTTCAGGTCTTGTCCTTGTTCATATTGGCACTAAGTCTCATTAAGTTTGTGTGCGTTTTGAAAGAATCAGTTCCGACTGCTGGATTTCTTTTGTTCCGTTACCTTGGCCTCTACCGTCTACGTGACAACCAAGCTCTTTCAGGACCCACTTGTTCTTCCAGCGCTAAATTCGACTTCTATAAGAACGCCTTTCAGATTTACGACAACGACAACTCATTTTCTGTCATCTTGCTGAGCTCGATCTAACTCTATCAGGTTTTGTTTTCCAAGCCCTGTCGCTAAATTTGCGGTATACAAGCAGGGCTATATATAATCGATACGCTGGGCGTCTCACATCCTCAGTGCTTAACACCAACCCTTTCTTCATTCGAATACTCGACCACCTCCTCGAATCATGCCACATTATAGGCAAAACGGCACTACTCATGCCGTCGCATCACGACGACAATTCAAACCCGTTATCGATTGTTCGCGAGACGAACGCATCCCAAGCCCTTCAATGGGTTCAAACCTGAAGCAAATGGTTGACAGCCACCCCTCTCAACCTTCGGATCCTTCCCTATTGAGGGGCTTCCCGCTCGCCCCGCGGATGAGCTGTATTCCATTGCCCCCATATCAGCTCCTGCCTCTTGATGATTTGGAGATAGTCAACTTTGAATCCTCATCATTCGCCCATGGATGTCGACGACGGTAGCTCATCACCCCGACTACTTCCGTCAATGGAAATTGATTGCGATGACTGGAATACACCCGCTAGATTTTTGGTGCATCCTCTCGATGCTCGGGGACATCTCCGAGCTTTTGAAATCTTAAGTGCACAAGCTGATTGACGGAGTTATGGACCAATTACTTATTCGAATTACAAAAGGACTTTGAGAGCGACAGCCCGCGGGTTTCATTTAATGAAGCAGGAATATTGTACTAATTAATAATCAACTTGGGTTTTCTTGTCAATTGCTTTCGGGGTTTCTTGAATACATTATTTAATTTCAACGTACAGCACCTTCACGACGGCCCACTACGGATCATCTGTCTTCGTACAGGCTCCAAAATGCAGCCACTCGTCTCGCTCGATGAGCCTCTACATACTATTAGCGGTATGACTAATCTTATGATTATATAATTGATGGGAAAGAACAAATAAACAAAGGTAAGGGCTCGAGCTCGCGAGAGAGCGGCTGCCGGAAAAGTCATGCGGGTAACTCGGAGATCACTGATTAACCCTAACGTTGGGTCCCAAATCTGCACATGTAATCAGGGAAGCGAGGCACGTCACATTTCGGTCACGAACACCATTTTGGGAAAAAACCCTATTTGGAAAATTTACAGCGCTATGAGCACATCATCTACGCCTTCTTCAACTAGTATCCCTAATCCAAGTACAGCTAGTACACCTCGAGAATGGACTGTCCAGGAGGTCCGCAACCTTGTACAGCAAAAATTTGGAAAACGGCCTTGCTGGTACCAAGTCAAGACTGCCCTTGCATTATATGCAGGCAAAGATGTGATTGGATGTGCACCAACGGGAGCTGGGAAAACGCTGTCCTTCTGGATACCCCTGCTTATGGCCCTAGAAGATGGCCATGATGCGATGACGATTGTCGTCACACCACTCAACTTACTTGGAAAACAAAATGAGGCATTGTTGGAAAAGGCGGGAATTCATTTGTCGATAGAATCCCGTGAAGAAATTGGTGGGCCGTAAGATCTGCATCCTCAAAAGCATTGAGGATACATTTTACTTTGTCGAGGAATTGTAGGTTAGCCATTGGTAGTTAGGTTTCTTTCGTTACAACAAAAGAGCTTTCATAGCCTCCACGTATATATATATATTGAACTTGACACGACATTACACGCTGAAGTTTGACGAGTATGCTTAGTGGCCTACTGCGGCACAGTTCTGTACTACGTGTTCCGTAGCCCCTCCTCTGGGCACAAGTCCAAACCGGCCCGTAGGGGACCTGTCACGCAGGCCCAGAAAGGCCATAGGGTTGGGACCCAACGTTAGGGTTAATCAGTGATCTCCGAGTTACCCGCATGACTTTTCCGGCAGCCGCTCTCTCGCGAGCTCGAGCCCTTACCTTTGTTTATTTGTTCTTTCCCATCAATTATATAATCATAAGATTAGTCATACCGCTAATAGTATGTAGAGGCTCATCGAGCGAGACGAGTGGCTGCATTTTGGAGCCTGGTCTTCGTATGTAATTACCAGGCTAACGTGAGCTACGGCAAGGCTGAACCGCGGTTTTGGGACCTCCGACGTCACGACGGCGATATAAACCAAGTCAGCAATGATGAGGAGATTTGGAACGTAGTGAGGCTTGTTCCCTCTCTTTTCGTACTGGCAAACAACACCAAAAGTTGCCGGGTCTCGGCGTCCACCTGTGATGTCCATCAACCAGTCTCTGATGTCCACCCGCCAGCCTCTGACCATGACCATGACCATCCACCAGCCGCGCGCTGACCATGCCCATCAAGTCTCTGTCCACTACCCACCCCCATAATCGTCTCCGCCCTTCTCCCATTCCCATTACCAGGCAACTCCTGGCCTTGCACCTGGAACGTCAAATACGCAGCATTCGTCAGGTCAGGTGCCGGCGGCACTTGTTGCCCTTGTCGAGAACGGATACGTGTATGCGGAGATGGTTGCAGCAGTTGTTGTACAGTCCGATCGCGCGCCATGCTCCCTTCCTCTCTTGACACCTTCATAGAGGCACGATACCCATCATCACCCACCAACCCTTGTACGCGATCCCCCTCTTCCTCGTGGGCCGCTCCCTCTCCATTCTCACCTCCCATCCAACAGGAACATTAACAACATCTCCAGCTCCGAACTGTGCGACTTGTATCCCACCTCCTCATGTGGTGGTAGTGGTAATTGCCCTCCTCCTCAATGTGGTTGTTGCGGCGAATGCTTAACCCTATCTCGTTCACCAGCAACATCCTCATCAACATCCTTAGCACTACACCAAAATCGATGTCCCTCGCTCCACGCCGTACTCTGACATTCCTTGCCACAACACTTGGGCTTCCTGCACCTCCTGCATTTCGCAAATTCGCACGGGTACGTTTCCCATCTTCCACAGAGCACTGTTGGTCGCGTGGTTAGCATGTGTCAAAAAACGAGAGGGCCAAGAAAAAGAAACCAACGAAAAAACCCAAACAAAAATCAAAAAACTCACTATTAGCACACTGCCGAATCCCACCCCGACTATCATCCTTGCTACACGCATTCCGCATAATCACGCCAGCCCAGTACTGTATCTCATGCGGGAGCCTCGAGAGCGGGTTCAGCAGGTCTGTCTCCGTCGAATTGAGGGTGAACTGCTCGACAAGAGAACAGTATACAACTTTTTCCAGATACTATTCGACAAACAGGCCGCTCTTTTAACCACCTCCTTGCTATCCCCTCTACCAGAAACTTCGTCCACACACTCACCATAGAGTGCACGACTCCCTTTCAATACGTCAACGTTACGCGCTATTCACGGACCCGAACACGTCTAGCACCTCTCCTAGTTGTCCCATTGGCGGCGTAGCTGTCGCAAGGCTGCCTCATGCAGACCGGCATAGGATGGATTTTCGGCACTTAGTATGGACTTGCACCATCAGTAGGGCTAGGCGTTGGCATTATTTGAAGGTGCATCATTGTATGTCTTCCCCGTTGCTTTTTTCGCAGTTTGTTTTGGTATGTTGATAGAGCGTGGACTTGACAGAATTGAGGAAGAAGGAGGAGCTGGATCCTACCATTGGTAGAGATGAAAGTACATGCTCGTCCTTGGTGTGGTGATACGCATCACTCATTGAAATGTGTAGAGGACGACACAATATTGGACGCCCCTTCCACGCAATTGGTTTTGTGTGCCCCCCGATCATTCAAAAGTTTACTCCCCTTCTCCCTCATCGTTTTATTCCAACGTCACTCATGACAATCTCTGGTGTAGCAGGTCATCCTCATTTGCCCACTGCACTGCATCTCTATCTCATTACCAACAGCACCATCGCCTTCTTCAAGGCCGGACCAGCAATATCAACAGATTGCCCGTGGAAAGTGCCCCTCGAAGAGAAGCACTTCACGGATTCCGGACTACTTCGTTACTTCATGCATCCACTTATTTCGTTTCTCTCGTCTTTGCGCCGAGAAGTTGCCGCTTACACAACCATGAGTGTCTTTGTGCCTTGTGCCCCGATCCTGTACGTCTACTTGTCCTCTCAAATTCCTGGATCGTATCACTAATTTCTCTGTAGCTCGTTTCGCGCACAGACCCGCTGACAACAAACGGACAAAGACCGAGGATTGGGCGAAACCGAGATATTTTCCCATGGGTTGGCAAGCCTAACCACCTGCCGGTTCCATCGGATAACAAGAGATCGCCTCCCTCGGTGGGACCGACGTGGTAGATCACTCAGCACCAGCAGGCCGCCCTACGACAATCCGGCGTGACACCACTTCTTCCCTCCTACAGATGGAGCTAGGATTGAGCTGTTACGTAGCAGCCTTTCAAGGTCATCTTCGTTATCGCGGCTACCACCTACTGCCCATCATCACCGCTACCTCGCCAGCTCAGCCCAGTTTTCCTTCCTGGGTCGTCGTCTCTGCCGGTCGATCATGCAACTCATCTTCTGGCATCGTCCTCACCATTTCGGTATCACGTTTTCTGGCGAGGAGCCATCATCTCCGCGTACGCGGGGCATACTACTTTGACTGTTATAATCGACGCCTAGCCCCCACTCTCACTTCACTGTAGCCCCGTTCTACCTCCTCAATTCCCTTCGCTCCTTGGCCAAAAAGCAATTGGGATAAGGAATCACTGATCTTTGGAGTCACGGCAACTTGCCATTAGGACGAGGGCGAACTACGTGTTGCTTCTGAGAGCGGTGTGTGCTGCGGGGAGCGTGGAGACGGGATAAACGGATGGGACGAGTGGGATGGCAGGTCGAAAACAAGAAGAAAGGGTCCCCCTGCCGACGGGGCTACGTTTCTAGTTTGTGGTTTCCTTAGGGGCTTATGTTGCCCACGTCGTTTGTTGGTTTCTTTGCAAGTAGTAAGTTTTGCAAATACAAATGGCTTTTGTAGTTGTTCATAAGTATCGTGGTGATTATGAACTTGCGAACACGTAGCATTGATAGTTCCATGTCAAAACATATCGTAGAAACCATGAGAACCCCCTAATACTGATACTGGCTCTCAGCTCACCGTCCTTCTTCCATTCGCGGCACGACCGCAAGTCCCCAACTCAGATTCCGACCGAATTTTGTCTTCATTCACAATATCGAAGGAAAGGGCTCGTCATGGTTTTCTCTTGAGTCATAACTGGTGGCATTGATGTTGGTGTGGGACTCGAGGGCCCGGCATGCGTTGAGCGAGACGAAAGCCAGTAGATCTGTGAGTGGCCGGTGTCAAGACCTGTAAGAAGGGTTCATCAACTCCTATTGACAGTAGGTTCTCCAGTGAACGACCAACCATACCAATATTGATCTACCGCCCACCACAGCCAAGCCTTCACGTTGTAGAGGCGAATACCCCACCTCACCTCCCAAAGTGACTGGGTTCATGTAAATGACGGATTCCCGTTCATGTAAGCGGGCAGGGGAGGAATCGCGAGCAGGAAGAGGTCCGAGATGTCTGGGTGCGAAGAATTTCTGTATAAATCTTAACAGCAAAGTCTGACTGAATGAAGGAAAGACACGAACCGTACCGGGAGACCCCCTGAACCAATGTAGTAGCCACATCCGGGAAGAGAAATGGGTCCACCCTCAGGTGCGCATAAGTTCGAACAGGCTTCCCTGCCCTTGGCTCCGACTTATGAAAGCCCTGTTACCTATACGACCGCCTTGAGCGAAGCGGACATTCCCAGCCATAGTAGCTAGATACGAGCGAGTGAATCAGCAACATCCTGGCACACGTGCGCACGAAGAGAACACCTACCTCAAAGGTGTTTGGACAAGAACCTCGACTGGAGGGCCTTTCAGAGCTTTGTCTATCGCATCGATGCACTGCGGGAAAGGACACGGTTGCACAGGGACGCATCTCACCCACACCGGCCAATCCCAAGAACAAGGACAACACCACGACTCGGCTGACCGCAACTAACCCCGACCTTGAGATTCGCAGAGTATCGCTTCGCGGATCCTGGCCCACAGCTCTCGCTGCTAGGATTCTTCAATCTACACACAGAAACACTGGGTCTTAGCTGCACATCGACGAAAGGAGGGGGAAAGGAAGAACATACAAAAACCAAATTATCCCTCTACTCCTCCGACAAGTTTTGCACCAGGACACCCTATTCCATCGCAAACTCGGCAGACTTCATTCGATGTTCCTAGTCAGGGACATCGCCAACGGCAACTCCTGATTTCTATGCTCCCACTGCCGGTCTTGGAAGGAAGAGAACCCCAAGTGTGAGACGAGCTCAACCAGACCCTGCAGCTGTGCTGCGTTTAACTGGTGATAGGTCTCCTCCAACTGTGGCATGACCTCTTTGTTCTCCAAGCATGCCCCTGTATAAAGATCACTGGAGTCAGCACCAGGTTCAAGCCGGTTTCATTTGAACTCACTGATCTGCCACACCCAGTCGATGCTGCGACTTCTCATCCATCCACATTGAACGCATCCGTCTCGTCCTTCAAGCTTCAAGCTTTGAAAATGACCTCGTAATGTCACGATCTGCCTCAGTTGACTTCGTGAGCTGGAGGGTTTCATTGACCGGGGCGGGAGTGAACCGCGGCTATTCGATATGGAGAAGAAGTAATCTCCTCCTCGGCTCCAGAAAAGTGCCGGACTTGTGGCATCGGATCCCTATGTCCGCGAAGATCGAAGATGTCTGTTGTGGCGGAACTGTTCCGGTGGTAAGTGTGTTGAAGGGGTACTCCACGCCCACAACGAAGAAATCTGACCTTTGTGACGATTATACGACTCAACGTCGCAGCTTATCTTTCGAGCATCAGAGTCTTGCGCAGAAGCGTTTGCACTTCAGTTTCCCAGCGTCCAACGGGACAGGTGAACCGGTGACACTGACAGCTGTGCTTGACGAGCGCTTGTACAGGAAACGTGCGCCGGCAAAATGCGGAAGATGCTTCATGGCCAACATGTGGCATGATGGGCTTTGTTCTCGCTTCTTTCCTTCGCCCCCATCTGCTACACTTCCAACATGAGTGGAAAACATGTCCTCCAAGGCGCTCAGAATGTCGTTATAAGAGGCGGCACATCCATGGCTGCCGATACTGTAAGTGAAGATGTCTGAGACCTTATCACAAACTAATCAATTGGTATTTTGCACAGATCAATTACTACACTAGCGCTGGCAACAGAACGACGTCCGATGCAGCGATTCCCGTAAAACCAAACTCAAGCATTCGGTTCACAGGACGGACCGACGTTCTCACAAAACTGAAGAAACATTTTACTGCTGAAAGCAACGATAAACTCCGCTCTCGAAAATTCTTTTTGTTGTATGGCATGGGGGGTATTGGGAAGACTCAGATTTGTTTGAGGTTCATTGAGGAGATGTCAGATTAGTAAGTACTTGACCATACTACTTAGTCCCAGTTTCTGATAAGTCCCCAGCTTTTCCCATGTTTTCTGGATTGATGCATCTTCAACTGATACAATCACACAGGGACTGAAGGGAATCTGTAACCTTCCTGAGGCTCAGGCTTCTGCATTGGATGGTTCACCTCAGTCTGCTTTATGGTGGATCAGCTCTCTGGGAGATAGCTATGCAATGGTCTTTGACAATGCTGATAATCTGACACCTGAAGAACTGGAGCAATATTTTCCATCTGGGTTAAGAGTGAATATTCTGATAACTAGTTGCAACTCTGGTCTAAAACATCTGACTTTACATGAGAATTCTCTTGAGGTGAAAGAGATGGAAGAAAATGAGGCTATCTCTTTACTTTTAAAGGCAGCTTGCTTGGATAAGTCTCAGGAAGATTTACAAGCTGATGCTTCCAAGATTGTGAATGAGCTCTTTTGCATTCCACTGGCTATTGATCAGGCTGGTGCTTTCATTGCTTATGGGGACACAGATATCAGACAGTATCTTGGTGAATATTCTCAATACAGAGAAAAATTATTATCTTATCCAGCTTTCAAAGGGGCATCTAAATATAACAGATCTGTGTATGGGACCTGGGAGCTGTCAATTAAAGAAATTCAGCAAAGAGCTAAAAGTGATAATTCTCAAATAGCTGAGGCAGCTAAGAGTGCAATATATCTGCTGTCAATATTTGCCTTCTTTCATTTTGATGGTATTACTCAAGAAAATTTTGCTTATGCTGCCACTCAATGGCATGAGGAATATCAAGATAATGAGCAGAGGTCTGCCTTACCTGTTGCAAGCTCCATAATAGACCATACAATGCTTCAGCTTCAGAACACTGGAAAATGGGATAATTTCAGCTTCAAAGAGGGAGTTCGAGTATTGCTGTCTTTGAGCTTGATCAAACTGGTTTCATCCAATATCTATACCATTCATCCACTCATTCATGCATGGGGAAGAGACAGAATGTCCTCAGAAGATAAACAGAAATACTTTTTGATGGCATATGTAATGTTAGCTGGCTCTCTGCCAGAAGACTTTGATGAGCAGCCATACCAGTTCAGAAGGATTTTGGTCACACATTTGAGAGCCCATACACAGCACAGTGTAGTGGCAAAGAAGGATATGGTTGATAGATACTTTGATGATGCTCATGAAAAGTTTGGGAGATTGTTGATGGAACAGGGGTATTATATTGAGGCAGAGAAGTTTCACATTCAAGTGCTGGAAGCAAGAAGCAGAACTCTTGGAGAGGAATACCCAGATACAATCTCAGCCATGAGTAACCTTGCAGCTACATATGAGAGTCTAGGAAAGTATGCAGATGCAGAGAAGTTCAAAATCAAAGTTCTTGATCTGAGAAACAGACATCTTGGAGAAGAACACCCAGATACAGTCATGGCCATGGGTAACCTTGCAATTACCTATCAGAGTTTAGGAAAATATTCAGATGCAGAGAAGATCCAAATCCA
>KN838610.1:12410-29511 GCA_000827195.1 Laccaria amethystina LaAM-08-1 | reverse complement strand
CTAAGTAAAATACTCCTACAGATATGTTCATACCTGCCGTGGTTGAAAAGTTATAGTCCAATCTCTCCAGAGTGCCAAATTTGGCAGGGAAAACAGGCTGATTCCGCATTTTTAGAGCAATAAATACAATTGTTACATGGAAAACTCTCTCAGTGGATTCATTCACTTAATTTCATCAAACCCATTGCAAAAAATATATTGAATTGGTGTTGTGGAAAGTACAAACTCGATGTCTCAAGAAATGGGCCATGTGACACTGTAACACGGCATGTCACTGGTCGTCACACTTAGCAGGGATTGTGCAACTCCAGTGTGAGTGAGTGTTAGGTGTTTAGGGTTTTTTCTGAGGCACTTGATCCTTGTTTCATGTGTTTTGCACTTTCACGTTCATCCCTGTGCAATGTGTATCACCAGGGAGGGTGAAGTACTGCCACACACCCAGGGACAGCATGGTTGGAACACTCTAGGAAGCAAAGTTTTCAGCAGATGCCATCAGCTGGTTGATGATCCACTGGAACCACATAGTGTTGCCAACGACCCAGCCTGGAGCTGTGGGCTGCCAGGGCAAACCACTGTTTTGGGCAAGCTGAGCCACTAAACAGCTCCTAGCCCAGAGCCAGCCTGAGCTGGCCCAAGCCATGTCTTAAGTTGCTTAAATATCAGAGCCACTGGATAGCTCTAAACCCCCTAAATATAATACTAAACACTGTGTAAAAGGCCCTAGTGCTATTTTGAATGTATGATTTTGTATCTTTCTTGCCAGAGCCATCTTGAAAGCAATTTTGTTATAGGTATGAGGAGATAAACATGGCCAAATAATCTCATCAAAGATACTGATTTGTGCAAAACTCAATAATATGACTTACTTCTTTTGTAAGGATGGTCTATGCTACTTATTTGATAGTTAAAAGGTGCAAGTAAAGGATAACTAAAAATGGTGAGCCCACAACTTTGGCATTTTTAATTGGCTTAGCCAGCCCAGAGCCGCTCAGGGTGGCCCAGAGCCATTTCCATTGGCCCAAGTGCCTGAGGCTAGTGTTTAAAAGTCCAGTTAAGTCTGGTTTTTTGACCCCAAAGTGGGCAACCATGGACCACAACTGGTCCAAACTGTTGCCCATCCTTCAAGGATCACAACCAAACCGAAGAGGACCAGTCCTATTTGGTTCGGTTGCCCCCAAAAGACCGGTTTTAACCGCTATTTGTACAGTATATACTTTGTATTACAGAACTACTTACCAACTAATGACATTACCCTGCGAGTAGGTGCTCACAGGGTGGAAAGAAAAGAGAAATGAAAGGTAAACTACCTGAGGCCCAAACGACAACGAGCGTCGTTTGGGCACTTTGCATTCATTCATTTGGTTCTGAGCCAGGAGGTGTGGACATTGGTGGAGGAGTAGTACAGGTGGCGTGGTGGTTTGTGTTGGCATTGCTTGTGCTGATGGATTGGGCATGGGTGTGTCATCCATCAGCGTCATCTTGTGTCATTGTTGGGTTGTGAGGTTGGCCGTGACTGGGAGGGATGATGGTGTAGTACAATGATGAACGAGGAATCAGCTCGTTCATCGTTTGGTTGCAATGTCGCTGGCAGTGACGTGGCACCTGGATTGACTTTCAATATGAGGCAGGGGAGACAGAATTGTGTGGACTTACCTGAGCTGGCCCAACCACATACTAATGTCGACGGTAATGACGTTGTGTGTCATCACCATCAGATGACGCTGCATTGTCGTCGTCATGTTGCAGAGACCTCAGCGGCCTCGTTCACCGCTGACATGGCATTGGCAGGTTGTTTGTGTCATGTCAGGGCATGTTGTTGTTGTGGTGGATCATTAACAAGTGCGGGTAGTGGCGGCTGACAGTGATGGTGGTAATGGTGGTACTGGACAAGGTGTCATGGACAGTGTGTCATGGATGGTGTGTGGGGGAGGAGTGGTGTTTGTTGTCAAAGTTGTTTGTTGTTGTCGGAGTTGAGTTATTCCACTTTTCTTTTTTCAAGCACAAACATGACCACATGGTCCATGCGCAACTCCAGGGTATATAAACACCTACCAAACAACTCCACTTTTCTCCCAGGCTTGTCTGCCTCCACCTATTTACAAGTTTTTAGTATGAATAATTATAATTAGTACTTGTATTCTTATTTTTTTATTAGTATACATGTATGCTTTAGTATTGTTACTGTACTTCATATATATTGTGAAAAGACCGGTCACAACCAGTCTTTCACTGGTTTTCAATATTTCTGAAGTTGAGGCAACTGGCAACCGAAACTGACATTCCAATGGTGCAAACACAACCGATGGTCTGGTTCTTTGTGGTTGCGTTCAGTTCGGTTTGGGTTATTTTTCTGGTTAGGTCAACTGGACTTGCAAACACTACCTGAGCCAGGCCATGGGCAAGCTGTTGGCATCACTAGAACCACATTGATCACAAGTCTGTCACCAACCCAGCCACAACCATTATGGTGCTCTAGACCAATGCAAAGAAGTTGTGCAACCAACTACAGTGGACCAACCAAAATTGTGGATGTGTTGGACACACCATTGCCAACTGCCACTGGTGTGGAGGAGGAAAAGAAGGGAAATTCCCCCTGGGATTTGAATAGTATGGGGGAGCACACAGTTCAATGCCCCAGAACACCACCTCGACTATGAACACCTTATCAGTCACTGCAGCCCTTACAGGTACCTCACCTACCTCAGAGATAATTCTCACTCTTGTCACAGATATGGGTAGCCACACAGTAATGAAGTTATAGAGGTCCATACACCAGGGGAGGTGCTTCTCACATCAAAAGATTGTATCCTCACATCATACTCTCATGGTGCTTGGGGAATTACACATGCATTAGCTGCTATGATGATATCTGGTGAATAGAATGTACCAAACATATGCAGACTCTGCTGCAAATAAGCATTGCTTCATCAACCACTTGGATTTCTCCACTAACCACATATTGTCTCAGCCTGACAAATGTCAATCTGCAAATAAAGGGGGTCAATTCCACATCATCAGACATGAGGCAGTCACCAAAACCAGTGAATCAGGCTCACTGAGGACCACAATCACTTTGCACATGCCGTTCACACCCCCACCCTCATTGCAAATCTCATCTCTATCAGTAAACCTGATGAGGCAAACTGCTGGGCACTGTTTTGTGGTGAGGGAGTCATCTTCCACAATATTGACAACAGTCAGAAAATAACCTTGATGACAGGTGCAGAGAATAATGGGATGTACCTGCTTAATGTGGGACTTCAAATGCATGCTCTTGCTGATAATGATAAGAGGAGGGAGTATATAACAAAGCATGGTATCACTGTTGAGTTCAGTATGCCCTACACCCATGGCCAAAACAGGGTGGCAGAATGTGGGATGAGAGCTATAATTGAGGGCATGCATTGTTGAGAAGCTTGCTACACATGGGAATGAGGATCATGTGACACACATGTGCTGAACTGACGCATGAACACCAAAAACAGCACACACACTCACAACTCCTTTAAACACACTATTTCTCATGGTATGTGCATGAATGCTTTGAGTTCAGGGGTCTCAAGGTATTAGAAAATACCCAAATGCTTTGTTTTAGTAGAATTTACACTTTATTGGTTGTTTTTACAAATTTTGTTGCATAAAATCACTAATTGCAGCCCTAAGGTGTTGTAAATGACTTGGTAAATTGAGGTGTGATTTATAAAGTTTTAATAGCAGTGCTATAACAGTGGATCCATCTACCTTGTTTTGGACTGACTTTCTGGCTTTTTAACAAGTTTTCTTAATTTTCCACAAAACAACAGACTTTTGACTCCTGATTTTGTATAGCCCCCTTGAGCTTTTATAGTACCAATATGATCCATTTGATGTCCTTGTAAGTTTGCTGCCTTGTCAAGAAACCTTATCTTAATTTCCTTAAGCTTGTCAAATATAAAGTATATTGAACCCTAAGCACACTGGCTTTGTTTACACAATACTTTATCTTAATCACAAAGAAAACTCCTTAAATTGATTACAACTGTCCACCTCCTAAGTCTCTACTCAGAGAGCAACTAGCTGCTCAATGTGGGACAATTCGTTTCATTTAGACCTGCCTGTGCACTCCTTAAATATGAAAATACCTTATCTACACTTTTACATGTGTTTTTCTACAGTAATACTTCAATAGCCAAGTGTCTCCTATGTTTTACTAGTGTCTAGTATTTATTTTGTAGTTATTCTTAAGGGACACTACAGATTTTGTAGTGTATCAATGAACACATCAGTTTTGATGTGTATGTGGAAATAACTGAAATGCTATTTTTATCTTTCTTTGATCTTGCATATTTTCTTTCTTGATAGCTTTGGTTACTATGTTGGCACAATGCATCATAGTGTTGATAGGCTCACTGATCCATTGATCTCTTACCATCAAAACCTCTAGCTCATGATTTTCTAGGTGGATTTTCAATAGAAATTCTTTATCTTGGCTTGTTTTTGTATTTAGAATATAATTATGCCCTTCAATAGTTTTATCATATGGAATGAAGCCATTCTGTTATGGCCAATGTAGCTGAACTTGTTTTCTCTTAGTGTTTGTACTTTCATGCAGTTGTGGCGCACAATACATCACTTTTGATGTGTTCACAGCAACTTCTGTAAATGGCTCACATCCTTGCAAACCTTGTACTTTAGTGGTTTATTTTTATTACTAGGTCATGTATTGGTACTGTAAGTAGCACTAGTAACATTCTTTTAATTTCTGTAGAAAGGAAAGCTATTAATTTCTAAAACCTAAGTTCTTGCGATAACATGATATCAGAGGTGTCTGAGGAATGTGATCACATGCTTTATGTTCACCCCACTTTTAACATGTGACTTTCTAACTTCACATGGCTTTGTTTGTGTCACCTGACTCCCTTCCATACTTGTCAGTAGTAGTCATGTGACAATTTATCTTCTTACTCCTCTACCACCACTGCATCTATTGCTGTCAAACAGGTGTGTTATCGTAGTTCATCCCGATAGGCAAGTGTTATTGTGTATTATATAAGGTCACTGACACTCTTCTTCAAGAGAGCAAGTGTCAGCACAGTTGATTAGGGCAGATCTTATCAGGTCTGCTTTGATATCCATTCCTGCATCTGTATCCAACCTTTTGTGGATTCCTAAGAGGTAGTAGGGACTGTAGCTTTGGATTTCCATAGCAGTATCAGTCCTCACTAGGATACGCCTGCATCCAGTCTCCTTTCCCCTTTCTTTCCTCAGCTTTGACCCAGATCACAGTTGGGTCTTCACACCATTATCACTCAGGCTCACCATATGACTTTCATCAACAGCTCCCCATGTTTAACACACAGATAGTGTGTTACACTTTGGGAACTGTCACACCTGGGGTGTGTGCACAACCATAATTTGCTTGAGGACTTTTTTGACAGATCTTCCTGCCCCTCAAATAACTTCACCTTTTATGATGGCCATATTGACAAGAAAAGCCTTTTTGATTACTTGGCCATACCATTCCTTGAGTCAATTCCTTCCATCAAGATTTTTTTCAGTAATGCAGACTCTTCTTGGAGATTTGAAGGATCCCTGCTACCTGTCTAATTTTGAGTGACATCAAGTTATATACCCCTCTGCTGCCTGTCCTGTTTTTATGTGGAAATGAATGATCACAGGTCTAGCTCTTACTGAATCAGCACCATTGTCCTGGTGAGAGGAGAGGGTGACCTGCTGCAAGGTGCTTGGTATTTGCCTTGCAAATAAGGGAGGGAGGTGATGGATTCAAAATGAGGGCTCTCAGGCAAGGGTTGATTAGTTGGGATTCATGACATTGGATGATGCTTGGGATCATGGATGTCAAAACAATTGTAAAAACAAAGCCAGCAAAGATGAGGAGTTTGTGGACATATTGATGGCTGGTGCTGGGAGGTGAAAAGTGAATCAGAGAAAAAGGAATCAATGAAGTTGAGGATTTAATAATAGCCTTTCAATAATAGCTGACTGGCCAACTTCAAAATGTCGCTGCATTTTGTAGGGAGATATTTTGAGGCATTTCTGGCTGCAGCTGCAAAATGGTCAATTGTTACACTGGTACTGGGCTGACACACCCATTATCTTATCTCGCCCCTATGTTGCACAGACAGTGACATATGGCAAGTGTTGTAAGGTGAAGCAAGTGACACATACATGTTATGCAGTTCAAAACGCTAACCCTACTATGTGTCATGGATAAAATAACTGCACTATTGCATGTAAGTATGAAAGTGCTGAAATTGGAGAAGAAAATATATACTTGGGGACGAAAACGGATGATGTACACTAACTGGGTAAAAAGATTGTCTGATCACTTTTGCATGTATAACTCTGTAACAAGTCCGAGTTTTTTAATTTCGTAACAAGGTACTATTACCCAGTGTAGACCACCCATTTTGAGTATTTTATGAGGGTGATCCCTTTCCCCCTCCTGCTGTGAGGGAGGATATAAGAAACTGGTGGATTTTCAAGTCACGAAAAGTAGACAGATTTTTATAAATCTTTTTGGCAATATTAAAGTACTTCCTTTCTTGAGTAAACCACACTTTGAATCACAAAAAATGATCCACTGGTTTCTCAGATATTGTCAGATGAAATTGGTCATTTTGACCCAAAAATGTGTATTTTGGGCTAAAAATGGCCAAAATCACCAGTTTGAAGTGTGAATTCTTCAGGAATGAGTAGATCGTTTTTTATGATTCAAAGTGCAGTTTACTCAGGAAAGGAAGTACTTTAATATTGCCAAAAAGATTTATAAAAATCTGTCCATTTTTCATGACCTGAAAATCCACCAATTTCTTATATCCTCCCTCACAGCAGGAGAGTGAAGGGGATCACCCTCATAAAATACTCAAAATGGGCAGTCTACACTGGGTAATAGTATATTGTTACGAAATTAAAAAACTCGAACTTGTTACAGAGTTATACATGCAAAAGGGATAGGACAATCTTTTTACCCAGTTAGTGTATATTGTAGATTAAGTGGGCAATTTGACTAGGCAAGTGTGCTCTCCTGTAAGGATGTTACACAATATTTGCTCATATTTACGCATACATCAACACTATATGTAGATTTACAATACCCTCTCTTCCCTTCCAAGGGGGTGTCAGGATTATAAAAAGACCTAGGGTCAAAATTTTTTTTTTTTCAGCAGCAAGAGGTCAACCCACCTACTATGTAATCAGGCACCAGTCTTACATGGTAATAGTATTACTAATAGTGACATCATCGCCCGGTTTTTCTTGACAGAATTTTATGCACCATGAAAGTACCCATGATTTTCACCAGACAAGGCTTCAGCTGCATGTAGAAGGCTTGCAAGCTTTCCTTCAATCAAATCCACACTAACATCACACTTTTCAACAAAGTATTTGGAAAACTGGAGCACTCCCTCCACTCCCTGCTCTCCACAACAAATCAATTCACCCATATCCACTTTTACCCCCCATCACAAGTGCTCCTTCAAAAGCCAATTGTAACCTCCCACAAGTCGTCAGGACTGATTTTCAGAACATTGAGTAATGCTGGCTCAAAACTGAAGGCTGCTAACATGCCGATTGGTGTAAGCATTCAACAATCTCTTTGAATCTTTTGATAAACCACTTCAAGTTTGCTGTATTCCTAGGGATGGTACAGGGAGGCCATGTTCTGCTCCCACATGGGATAGAGACAATGGATGGCGAGAGGCCATGCTCATGAGAGTAGGGTGGATATGGTTAGAAGCATGTATTATGACTGATCTCACACTGTGGATGGCACCAGAATGACCTTCAGATGAATAAACAAGTTGTTTTGAGTTCTTTATATCTCCTACAAGCTCACTGTGTTGTATGGACCTCCAGGACCTGTGAAAGTCATGTCAAGTGACTGATCCCTGTGTGGACAAAAATTTGACGAAAACCCAGACAGGCCATAGGCCTGTCTGGACAAAATTTTGGAAATTTCCTGTAAATACATGAGCCAGATGTGTGGACAAAAATGGCCCAAATTTTGATAGCCTGAACCTGTCCGGACAAAAATTAGTCAAACATTGGTCGATAGCCATGTGCTACAGTTTTAATTAATACGATCATAATTACTGCATATGTTTTCTACCAGTTTCAACCAACATTTTCAATGATGCAGCACAAACCTATCATTGATGTTGGGAACCCAGCTATACTCAGTGAATCAGAATGGATTGGAACAGGGAAAAGCTATCTGACATCCCCAGAGAAGGTCCTGGAAGCCTTGCGAGACTATCACAGTCTCCACCTTGAAATACCGAAAGGCAATTATTGTGTTGGATGGGAAGGAGAAAAAGGGTGAGGAGGATGCTGAGAAGGATACTGGTGACAAGAATTAGTAGATAGTTATGTAGGAAGTGCTTTACATCAATGTCCTTCCATCCTTACAGCTCTGGGAGCCCTGTGCAGCGAAAAAAATGGAATGCTGCCTAGTAGTAGGCCTGATATAGTGTGCAGACAAAAATTTCGAACTTCTGTGCCAACAAAAATCACAAGATTTGGAGATTTTGGGATCAGTCATTTGACATGACTTTCACAGGTCCTGGACCTCCTCGGGACCTCCCCAACCTCTTTTTTAGGTGAAGTCTTTTTTTTTCTTCAGGCCTGATGGCTGGACCTACCTACCGGCCTCCGGTCCGGCATTCTAATCCCGACACCCCCTTGTTCTCTTCCTTCCTTTTTCCTCTTACCTTTTCACTCTTATACACATTTTGGAATTGTTCCCTCCTTGTGTGAGTGAGATCCCCTTTTACACTTTTATTTATTTAATGTAAGACAGCCATATGTCTGCAATGCAACTGCTACACCAAAAGGTCGTATAGATGAAAGAATACTCTTTCACCTACTGGAACGTACATATGGTAGAGTAGACAGCTGCATACCTACAGCCTTACATCTCCTTATCAACTACAACAGTAAACAGCAAAATACAGTCCGATTCAGAGCTTGTTGAACAATTGTTGAAGTCAGTTCTCAACAAAAAGAGAATGGCGCTGCTATCGACAATCAGCCAATAAACCAAATACAATCTCTTTAACATGTAAGCAGGCAAGCTTTTCACGCAAGACGTAAGGAATATTCACCGAGAATGAACTCAGTAAATTCACCTTGGACCGAGGACCGGGTGCTAAGCAAATTCCACATTTCTAGCTACTAAGGTATAAAACTCTACTGAATGAACGTCCGAAGAGATCGGTTGAAGGGCGTGGAGGATTGGTGGATATGTATTAAATAGGAATAAAAGTAAACGTCTGAGTACGTTTAATGAGCCCAAGTTTTCTAAGAGAAAAAAAAATTACACACAAGCCATGTGGTGGGTCCAAATACGGTTGAAAAGCTATACTTATCACCAGAGAGGATCAGCAGGCCTTTAATGAGGTCGATCAATTAGAATACAAAGACACGTGCGTTTACGAAGACGTACCCTGACTCAAACCAATATACGTTGCAGGAAGGGAGAGATTATTGTTAACCCACTGCGGAGTAATGGTTCCAGATCCAGCGTCGTAGACCCACTGCGCAGGATGCCAACCTTAGTCCGCCGATAGTGATGGAAGCTCAAGCTCTGTTGACTTACAATTGCGCTCTCAACTCCCTTTGCCAACCCGGTCGCGTCGCTGAAGGTATTGCCAACCATGACAGGCGGTGAATTAAGCGGGCTAGCCTCGGTTTGTCCAATGTACGAGTAGCTGGAAAGCAGGTTTGTCAAGATAAATTGGCTTCAATAACAACTAACTTACGTGGCAAATCCAGATTTAAGGTCTGATAATGCTGAAGAAAACCCAACGATGCCGCCAATGTAGGGACGGGCTGATGCGCCGTTCTACATTGCGTGCGAGAGAGAAAGGGTAAGGGTATGACACGTAGCGGGCATCGGGGGGGAAGGGGAGGGGTTCGCTTACCACGGCAATATTGGTTTGTCCTTGAGCGGCGTCAGCCAGATTGATAGAAAAAATGGCACGTTGACCCGGATCGGAAGTCGTCTGGAATTCTCCAAAATTGTTCAAGTCCTTGTTAAGGAAACCATAGTCCTTTCCCGTTCCTGCTTCGGTCACTTTGATGTAGCCTTGCGTACTACGAGGGGAAGTGATTGATTCAAATTTCAACATTCCTGGAAAGAAGCGCGACGTACAGAGTTGGGACGCCCGAAGGTACTCCTCGAGGATGGGCTATTCCATTATGAGGTTACGTTTGCGAAAAAAAAAAAAAAGACGTGTTAAGAACTGACCGGTGCGAGAACGACGAGGCGGGTTGAGAGGGAGGCCAGCGATGAGCCGTTCAGCATTCGTCTTGCGGACCAGAGTGGGGGATGGGGCGTCTCTGGAATCAAGAATGTTGAGTGGAGGATTGAGTGATTTGTATGAGGGGGTATCCCTCGAATCAAGAATGTTGACTGGCGGATTGAGAGGTCTGAATCCGTCCCGTTGAACAACTGCCGACGCGACAACGGCACATAGGCAACCAGCAACAACGATGAGCAATTTTGCGAGCATCATAAAGGAGCGTAGGTGGATAAAGGAGTGTAGCGTAAGTTGGTCAGAATATTGAGGGAACTTGGGAAGTGGCAGCAGAGGGAACGTTAAGGACGCACAACAAACCCTCGACTTTGTTGAAGGAAGAACACAAGAGCATACGTCAGTCAGTCTTCAGAGCTCTGTCAACTGCCAAGGGTTCAGGAGAAACCTTGGCAGAAGCTGGAACAATTTGGTGATTCCGTCACATGTGCTCCCCCTTCCCTGATTTGTGAAATTCAATAAAATTCTAAGTCAATATGCAATAGAATTTCTGGTAGGATATGAGAGATGGCCGATGAACGTTAACATTGAGCTGAAAGTTCAAGGTGAGGTTGTCCGAGTGACTGAGTCGGAGACTCAGAGTTAAGGTCAGGGCGCTAAAGGTTTGGCGATTGCCAAGGTCGTTCAGGGAAAGTTGATCGATCAAGGGTATCTAGGCACAAATTACATACATAATTCCCCTAGGGGTTTTCCGCTGTCTGGACGCAAAAAATCGAACTTGAAGCTTGACCTCCAGGCCAAGCTAGATCCTGAAACAAAATTTTGGAAACAGTTGTTCGCTTGTACTCACAAACACGACAGGTTCTAAGTAGAAGTGACGAAAGTGTATGTACTTACGGCTCAATGACAGACACCTTCGCACGTCACTCCAGACGTCAAGCTTTCAACGTCGAGCACATGCAATAGATACGTCCGTAGAAAAATTAGAAGTAGTATTGTGATGCTATAGAGGGCCTGTGAGTATGAAAAGAGAAAGTGCTAAAAATCGACAGTAGAAGGAAAAAGGAGAAGGAAGAGGAGGAGGAGAAACTATGTATGTATGTACTTCAGAGTCGACGTAAAAACGACGTATGTATGAGACAGTGGGAGAGAGAGGCTAAAGGAAGGGGGAAGGAAAAAGGAAAAGGAGACACCGGTACCTAAGCGATGGATGGATGGAACAATGTGAAAGATCGTTCATGATCAAGGACACTAAATCTTGGGGAAAACCAAGGGATATGAAGGGGGGCACTGCGTGCGATGGGTAGGTAGGGGGGGAGATGTATGATGTGGATGGATGAATGGATTGTTCGTGATATAACGAGAGCAGCAGTCAAACACATCTAATGCTATGATGGATGGATGGATAGTGCCAGGCCGAGATTTATGATTATGAAGGGAACGCGAGCGAACTTGGTGGATCATATAACGGTGTTGTTTTGTTGTTGGTAAACCTGGAAGGACGTTAACATTGTAAGATGCAAGGTAGGAGTAACCGAGTAAAGTCAAACCTTCATGTCCACCCTCATCCCAAAACCATATCATTATCATCCCCACCCATCCCACCAGAAGCAGACGAACCCCGATAACTCAAAGACGTCGTCGTCGTCGTAGGACTAACATCCATCCTCCTCGGCTGGTTCGTCCTCCTCGACGGACCAGGCTCATTCCTCCGGGTATTCGGCGGTGAGAACCACTCCTGCGGGACTAGTGGTCCTTGTGGTTGATGATGCAGCGGATGCCGGGGTATCATTCTGGGTGGGGCAGGGGCATTGGGTGGGATTTGTCCATCCACCAGCCTCTGTCCATGTCCATCAACCAGCCTTTGTCCATGCCCATGTCCATCCACCAACCTCTGACCATGCCCATCAACTCTCAGTCCACCACCCACCCCCATAATCGTCTCCGCCCTCCTCCTCCCATTCCCATTGCCAGACGACTCCTGGCCTTGCACCTGGAACGTCAAATACGCAGCATTCGTCGGGTCAGGCGCCGCCGGCACTTGCTGCCCTTGCCCTTGCCGAGACCGGATACGAGATGGTTGCAGTTGCAGTTGCTGTACAGTCCGATCACGCGCCATGCTCCCTTCCGCTCTTGACACCGTCGCAGAGGCTCGATACCCATCATCCCCCCTCTCCCTCGTGGGCCTCTCCCTCTCCCTCCTCACCTCCCGTCCAACAGGGACATTAACAACATCCCCAGCTCCGAACTGCGCGACTTGTATCCCCCCTCCCCCTCCATGGGGTGGTTGTTGATGCCCTCCCCCTCCATGGGGTGGTGGTTGTGGATGCCCTCCTCCATGCGGTTGCGGTGGTGGATGTTCAACCCCACCCCTATCCCGTTCAGCACCACCACCATCCTCATCAACATCCTTCGCACTACACCAAAACCGATGTCCCTCGCTCCACGCCGTACTCTGACACTCCTTGCCACAATACTTGGCCTTCCTGCACCTCCTGCATTTCGCAAACTCGCGCGGGTACGTTTCCCATCGTCCACAGAGCACTAAATTGGTGGGTTGTGGGGTTAGCGTGTGTATAAAAAAAAAAGTCAAAAAAGAATATAACGAAAGGAAGGGACGATAACAAAAAGGGAAGTCAAAAGACGAAAAAAAAAAAAGAAAGCAACCAAAAGCAACCCAAACCAAAAAAAAACTCACTATTAGCACACTGCCGAATCCCACCCCGACTATCATCCTTCCTACACGCATTCCGCATAATCACACCAGCCCAATACTGTATCTCCGGCGGGAGCCTGGGAGGCGGGTTCGGCAGATCCGTCTCCGTCGAGCTGGGCTTGAAGGTGAACCGCTCAACGAGGGAAAACACGTTCGTCTGCCGCAGGGGCGGGCTGGTTGTGCTTGGGGAGGTGGTCGTGGTGTGCGGCGATGACGAGCTTGCGTTTGCGTTTGCGTTTAGACCGGACGAAGGAGAGACGGAGGAGGAGGAGGCGGAAGGCGACTGAGCATGAGGAGGAGGGTTCGCGCGTTCACGTTCTTTACCGCCCCTCCCACTCCCACTCGCAACATTCGCAAAGGCCCGAAAGAACCCTTCCTTCCCTCCTTTCCCACCTTCCCTTTCTTTTTCCTTTTCCTTCCCCTCTTTCTCTTTCTCTTTCTCCTTCCCCCCCTCCTTCTCCTTCTCCTTCTCCTTAAACTTCCCCCCAGCACCAACCCCATACCTCGCCCCACCCGTCAACCCCAAACTCGCAGGATGAAACGTAACGCGCGGCTTATAAAACGCCTGCCTCACATGCGGGTACTTGCTCAGGTACGCAAGGAGCTGCAGGGAGAGCAGCACATCTTCGTCTCTGTACGGGCCACTTGATTCCGTGTCGCGAGCGTGGTGTCCCCCTCCATTATTATGATTATTGTTGGTGGTCATGGTGGTATTGGTATTGGTGGTGGTGGTGATGCCATTATTACCAACACCACCACCACCGCCTGTGCGTGCGATGGCGGCTGCGATGGCACCAGCGTCCGTACGAGGGCCCAGCGCATCAGGGTTAGTCACCCTCCCTCCACGAATAGTCGCGTTCCTCTGGTGCTGCGTCGCCACAGCTTGTGCTTGTGCTGCAGGTGCTGTTGTTGGTGCAGGTGGCCCTCGAATAGTCGTATTCCCACCAACCATCATCGGCAACCCAACAACGCCAGCACGGGGCGTAACATCCGGAGCCTCCACCATATTCACATTCGGGTTCGTGTTCCTCCTCCTCCCGCCCCCCTCACCAAGGTTCATCCCCCTAGGCGTCCCGCCCTCCGCAGCATTAATCGCACCAGGCGCTCCAGGCGGAGCACCCATCGCAAAATCATCATTCGCCTCAAGGGACACAATCCCCCCCTCCACCCCCACCTCTCCCACCACCTCCCCCGCCCCAGCGTCGTTTATGATAATGTGCGCATCGGTGTCCAACCCCCCCATGTCAGGCGGAGCCCCCGTGGCTGGATCGTCCGTGACGATGCCCACCGCCCTCCTCCCCACGCCCCCCAAACCGAGGGGGAGGGGGAGCCGGCGGGGAGGACGTTCGGGCGAGGGAGAGGCGGAGGCAGAGGCTACGTCAGAATCGTCGATCCTACCGCGATCCATGTCGATATCTGCGTCTGCATCGCCGTCGTCCTCCGTTTCGGTGTCTGGCCCACGGGATATGTCCGTCGATGGTGGGGATCTCCTGGTGTTGGCTGTGGCTGTGGTGGTCGTGGTGGTGGGCGGAGGACGGTCCCAAACTGGTCGTGCGATGATGGTGCCACTCCGATCGCGGCTTTGAACCACTACGGATCCGGTGGGTGTGCCTGAACCCAGGGGTGTAGTTGCGATGGAGGTGTCGGTGGATGCGTCTGTGTCGCTGTTGGGCGCTGAATCGCTGAGTTGGACGATCTGGCTTATCGATACATCCATAGATTCGTCCTATGCGAAAATTTGAGTTAAAAACTTGGCAAAGAGAAAGAAAAAACAACGCCACTCACCTCATAGTTGTGATGATGAAACTCACTCGCGAAGCGGGCATTCTGCCTAACGGCAGCTCTCTGCATCTGGACGTGCTCAACCTGCAGCTGCCTCTGCAACGCCCTCTGCAAATGGGCGGCCTCGTCCCTCTGCCTCTGCTCCACCATCGCCGTCCTCCTCGCCTGCCTCTGCTCCCTCGTCTCCCTCGGCAGCCCCGTCGCACTTGAGCTGGGGCCAACCGCAAACCCCTTATTCGCAAGCCACGCCTCCAAAATACACCCAACGACGTCCAACGTCCCCGCTTGCACGACCCTGCTCCGTATGGGCTCGCTGCCCCTCACGCCGATATTCACAACGCACTGAAAGGCGAGGGAGAACCTGTACGCGGCGTGCTTGTCGAATGAGCTGGGGTTGAGCGCAGGTGGGAGTTTGGGTGGGCGGGAGCTGGGGGGGATGAGGCCGTAGAGGAGGGATGGGTTTTCGGGCTGGGGTGGGGAGATGCAGAATTCGTGCAGGATGCGGACGAGGCGTTCTAGGCCGCCGTCCATGGTCATTATTTCGCGGATGCGGGGGGAGGTGGAGGTTAGGTAGGTTAGGTGGGTGAGTGAGTTGAACAGTGGCAGTGGCGTTAGCGTGTCCAGTGCTGCAAGAAGGTATTTTTAAAAAATACAGGAGAAAACGAGAAGGATAACGTACCTCTACGATCGTAGAGCTGTGAGGAGATGCAGACACATGCTTTATTTTGTGCCGGGAATGCGAAGTTGGACTCGCGCATTTGGAGAGTGGGTTTGGGGTTGCCAGAGTCGTTTGTTTCGCTAAAAGAGTTGTGGCAACAGAAATTAAACCGATCTTGAAACGAATTGTGGCAAGAAAGTAGGCGATTATGTTCAGAACAGTTGGCGAGGACGTCGTTCAGAAACAGCAGGCAACCACCTATTATTTGCTTCTGCTTGGTTGTGGCTGTCAGCCCTTTTTGCTTGGAAAGCCCGCTTTACTCCCTGACAAAGACGATCTTTTTGCTTCCGTCAGAACACATGGTTTCAATTATCACTCTTTATTATCAAGGTTTTTTGTCTTCTCCATTGTCGTTCTCCAGTATGTAGGCCCACACACAATTCCTAGGCTGGCGGCCACGCGTAAACCACGCCGCACCCGTTCTAAGCTTTGTTTTGATCTTCACGGATCAATCCCTGAGCATCGCCGAATAGCCGTGGAGAGTTGGTGTGGAGACACTCTGCACTGGTCCTGAGCGAATACACCCTTATGTACACTTGCCAACGCGATCTGATCACGCCTGCAAAGCCAGTAGCATCTATCGCCTACGCCGCCATCACCTACGCAATCTCCTGCGTTCTCGCTCCATCTATCACCTCCACCATCGCCTACAGCCTACCCAAGTGCGCCCCTCTCCACCAAGAAGCACGATGATCATTATCGCCAACATCGATGTTAACTTATTTTAAAAACAACGCAGGCATCTGTGCACCTCCTCGTATTCGTCATATACTATACCGTCTGCCCATCATATTCAGAGCATATGGCCTCCCGAGTCTTCGGTCTCGGGCTTGTCCGAGTAAGCAAAACATCCCTCCTACCTCCCCTCCCAAGAATTTGAACCGCGATTATCATTGCCCTCATCGATATTAACCCGCTCCGAGTCAGATCCCAGAACGTCAACGCGTGTTCACGGTCAGCGGTACCGTCATACAAGTAAGTACTATACACCATATACGGTTGGCTTGCCCGTCATCCCCGTCATAATCGGCGTGCCAGTCATATACGATAGGGGCTCATGCCATCCCAAGCAACGGTCAATAGGCTTCTCCGACCTCATTCCCCGGTGTTCACTTTGCTTAAGTACCTTATATTCAAGAATCCCTCCAAAGCAGCTGGCCCACCTCTCCCCCCGTCTCACTTTCCATAAATAGTAATTATTACAAATGGAGTTGCACAATCCCTGCTAAGTGTGACGACCAGTAACATGCCCTGTGACCATGTCACATGGCCAATTTCTTGAGACATTGAGATTGTACTTTCCACAACACCAATTCAATATATATTTTGCAATGGGTTTGATGAAATTAAGTGAATGAATCCACTGAGAGAGTTTTCCAGGTAACAATTGTATTTATTGCTCCAAAAATGCGGAATCTGCCTGTTTTCCCTGCCAAATTTGGCACTCTGGAGAGAGTGGATGATAACTTTTCAACTACAGCAGGTATGAACATGATTTGTATGAGGATTTTACTTAGAATTTGAATTCCAATCGATCTATGGGTCCAGAATTTTTATTTGTGGCTCTCATGTCGAGATAACCATTAAGAATAGGTACTTTAGCATGGTTAAGGGATAGTAATTAAAATT